>CAWUFW010016910.1:0-287305 GCA_963921515.1 Calotriton arnoldi
GTATAGAGTGGAATAGCGTATAGTGGAGTAGCATACAGTGTAGTGGCGTACAGTGGAGTGGTGAAGACTGAAGTGGCATACCATGGAGTGGAGTAGAGTGTAACAGCGGAGTAGAGTGTAATGGCGTACAATGGAGTGGCGTCCAATGGAATAGCATAGAATGGAGTGGAATGGCATAAACTGGAGTGGTGTACAGTGGGGTAGCATACACTTTAATGACATACAGTGCAATGTTGTACAGTGGAGTGGCATATAGTAGAATAGCATAGAGTCAAATGGCATACAAGGGAATGGTGTAGAGTGGAATAGCATATAGTGGAGTAGCATATACTTAGTGGCATACAGAGGAATGGCGTACACTGAAGTGGTGCAGAGTGGAGTTGTATTCAGTGTAATAGCACACAGTGGACTGGCGTAGAGTGGAGTTGCGTACAGTGTAATAGCGTAGAGTGGAATGGTGTAGAGTAGAGTGTTGTACAGTTAAGTAACACAGAAGGTAATCAGGGGTAATGAAGTAGCATACAGTGGAGTGGTGTAGACTTAAGTCGCGTACAGTGGAGTGGGTTAGAGTGTCATAACATACAGTGGAGTGGCGTACATTGGAGTGGTGTAGACTGGAGTGGCATACAGTGGAGTGGGGTACATTGTAATAGCATACAGTGGAGTGGCGTACATTGGAGTGGCATCCAATGGAACAGCGTGGAATGAAGTGTCATAGAGTGGAGTGACATACACTGGAGTGGTACAAGGTGGAGTAGTGTACAGTGGAGCGGCATACAGTGGAATAGTGTACAGTGAAATGTTGTAGAATGGAGTGGCGTTTAGTGGAATGGCGTACAGTGGAATAACAAATAGTGGAGTAACATCCAGTGGAGTGGTGTACAGTGAAGTGGCGTAGACTAGAATGGCGTAGCATGGCAGTGTGTACAGTGTAATAGCGTAGAGTGTAGTAACGCACAGTGGAGTTGTGTACGGTGTAATAGCATAGAGTGGGGGGCGTACAGTGGAGTCTCGTAAAGTGGAGAGGCATAGAGTGGAGTGGCATACAGTTGAGTCGCATTGAGAATAGTAGCGTAGTGTGGAATGGTGTAGACTGGAGTGGTTTTTACTGGAATATCGTTGTGTTGAGTGGAGTATAGTGTTGTGGCGTACAGTGGAGTGGCGTACAGATGTATGTGAAATTTAGCAGCAATGTAGATTATGGTGTGCAGAGTAATGAAAAACGGTGAGTTGCGCAGTCTTGATTTTCTCCAGATTTACCAATAAACGCAGAGCCACGCACGGTGGCCTTGCGTTGCTTTGTAAACCTGACTTAAGTATTGCGTTGCCCATGTGAAAGCCTGTGTGACGCAAAGGTACTGCAATGCAATAATAGAGCTAGGCCTTAGTTATATTTTGGGCAACTGTAACTTTGCGGTGTACTGTGGAACATGATGATGACTAACCAGTATATAATTGGGTAATGGCTGTTTTTAGAAAATCAAAAGGCAGCAATATTGTTTTACTACACTTTGGGGCCGATTCCGATCTCGGCCGGTAGGGCTCCGAATCGGATTCGGCTTTACCGGATCCGATCCGGAGCCCTGTTTCCCGACCGAATCGTACGCGGGTCCGGCCGAGCGAGTACGATGCGAATTCGCCGACCGACTCGTCCGGGCGTCCTGACCGCTCCGACCGACTCGTTCCCGGCTCGAACCACACCGACCGACTCGCTCGGACTCGACTCGCACCGCGCAATGGAGACGTTCCCCGGCCGGGTAAGTACGATGCGCGCCGCAAGCAGTCCGACCGAGCCACGCACTCCGGCTCGAAAGAGCTGTCGGAGCCGTACTTTGGGGGTCCGTGTCGGACCCCCCTGTACGCGTAGCCGCGCGAGTCGCACACAGGGGGACCCATGGGTCCCCCTACCTGTGCGTGTACGGCGCGAATCGCTTCGCCGCGCACCCGCTGTAGGGGGCGCACTTGTCCGACTCGCACCCATTGAGTCAATGGGAGCCCGCGTACGCGTTGTACGACCGGCTCCCATTGACTTCAATGGGAGTCCGACTCGACTCGAGTCCGATAGCATACGGACGCATCGTACTCGTTCGGTCGGACTGCACGGGTCCGATTCGGTCGGAAATCTCTCCGGGTCCGGCTCAATCGGAGAAATTTCCGGCCCGAATCGGAATCGACCCCTTTGTCTGTGTTCTATGTTAGGGCCTTCGATTTTAGGTAAGTAGAACGCTTTATTGTAGTTCCCTACCTAATACCACTTTGTTAAAGTGGTAATAGGTATACTTACTTATTTCTAAATATATATATATATATATTCACTGAAAAAACAATAGGTTTTAGGGACAGTTATAGTTAGTTGGACATTTCACTCGTACAAAACCATAGAAATTCCCCCGTTATAGTTAGTTCAGCTAACTATAACTCGCGCCCATAATGCACTGCTGATGGCGTCACATATTACATCACTCATGACATGGTCAGTGACATCACTGATGACATCACTGATGACATCTCAAATGACATCACTGATGACATCACTGATGACATCATCCAGTGACTGTGTGTTTCTGTAAAGTTTAAATATGTTTAATATATATAGGGAAAGGCGTATTGAAGAATGAGTGGGTGTATAAGTGTCTGAATGGATGACTTAGTACGTGCCTGACTGACTCTACAAGTGAGTGATTAAACGTATCTTACTGAATGCATGGGTTAGTGACTAAACTGTGTGAATGTCTGTATCCGTCTGTTGGTGTGTAAGTGGATGCATGGATTTGCGAATAGCTACATGAGTGTCTATATGGGTTATTGATTGGTTCTCTGAGTATCTGTATGGCTGCCTGAGTGTTTGTGTGGGTGGGGTGTGTGTGACTCTGTACATAGATGTGTGAGTGGGTGATTCACTGGGTGCATGATTTCAATAGTGCATCTGTGATGGACTGCTTGGGTGGGTGAGTGTGTGTATGGGTGTGTTAGTGAGTGAATGTATATCTCAGTGGTACATGTGCCAGTAACTACATATGTAAAAGGCAGTATATATGTGTGTTAGAGTATTTAAATGGCTATAAGTGAGAGTGTGTGATTGTGAGAGTGGCTGCATGGATGCATGTGTGCTTGTATCAGTTATTGTATAAGAGCTTAAGAATGCGCTCGTATTTGTATGAGTAAGTGAGCTGGTGTGTGTATAACTGTATAGGTGAGTAAATAGGTGTGTGATTAATTTTTTGCATGACTGACTAGGTGTGTGAGTACCTCTATGGATGAGTGGCGGTGTGTGAGTGTTTATATAGGTGTAAAGAGTGCATATGATAGTCCTGTACTGAGTGACTGTAAGTATGAGTGACTGTACGGGTGAGTGAGTAGATGTGTGTGTGTAGACCTAAGAATCAGTGAGTGGGTATGTAGTTATTGGTATTGGAGTGTGTATGGTTTTGAGAATGGCAGTCTGTAATTTAGAGTGGGTGTATCAAAAGTTATATTAGGGTGTGAGAAGATGCATGAAATTATCACATGGATGATGTCATCAGTGACGTCATCAGTGATGTCATTTGAGATGTCATCAGTGATGTCATCAGTGATGTCACTGACCATGTCATGAGTGATGTAATATGTGACGTCATCAGCAGTGCATTGTGGGGCGCGAGTTATAGTTAGCTGAACTAACTATAACGGGGGAATTTCTATGGTTTTGTACGAGTGAAATGTCCAACTAACTATAACTGTCCCTAAAACCTATGGTTTTTTCAGTGAATTTCAAAGGTTTTTTAAATGCTAATTTCTAACTATAACGTGTCTGAAACCTATGGTTCTTTCAGTGAATTTCAAAGGTTTTTAAATGCTAATTTCTAACTATCACGTGCCTGAAACCTATGATTTTTTAAGTGAATTTCAAAGGTTTTTTAAATGCTAGTTTCTAACTATGCCTACAGAGTTAGGACATGTGAAGAAAGAAGAAAAACGCACAGAAAGAAGCAAAAGAAATGCAGAAAGAAGCAACAGAAGTCCACAAAGACGAAGAAAAGTGCAGGAAGAAGCAAAAGATGTGCAGAAAGAACCAACAGAGGAGCAGAAAGAGGCCTTGTTGCAAAATCATCCTGTGCCCACAACTTTTTCAGACGGGTACTGGTGGTAACTGACTCTGACTAACCAGAGCCAGTGCTATGCTAAAAGACACTTAGAATACAGTGAAAACAGCTACATACACTAGGGAACACTATGCGCTGGGGTACCCCTGTGATTAGCATGACCTCCTCTGTAAGTCCCTAGTACATAATAGGGCAGGGGGATTAAAACAACCTCTTAAAACGCGCTACAGGGCGCGTTTGCACAGTGGTGAAGGGAGGGGGGGCCTGAGGTGACATGTGTGCAAACGCGCCCCGTGGCGTGTTTTAAGTTGCGGGATTAAGTCCCCTTGAATCCTGAGGGTCCCTGGGGCCCAACTAGCCCCCCCAGGTACCTACAGTTAGGACCACAGAGCTGAGTTGCAGAGAGGCGTTCCGAGGCCACGCACCTTTTTCACCTCTCTGCAATGCAACTCTGTTGTGCTTACTGAAGGTACCTGGTGGGCTAGTTGGCCCCCAGGGTCCCTCAGGATTCAAGGGGAATTAATTCCCCAACTTAAAACGCACCACAGGGCGTGTTTGCACACATGTCACCTGGGCCCCGCCCCTCCCTTCACCACTGTGCAAACGCGCCCCGTGGCGCGTTTTAAGTTGGGGGATTAGGTGACCTTGAATCCTGAGGGTCCCTGGGGCCCAACTAGACCACCAGGTACTTCCAGTAAGCACCACAGGCCTGCGTTGCAACGCCTGTAACAAATTGTGCAGTTGTGTTTAGGTAGTGAAGGGGGTCGTGCTGGGGGTAGTGTTTTAGGGTTTAGGGTAGTGCAGTGGTGTTTGTGTAGTGTAGGGGGTCATGCTGGGGGTAGATTTAGGGTTTAGGGTAGTGCAGTGGTGTTTGGGTAGTGTAGGGAGTCGTGCTGGGGGAGTGTTTTAGGGTTTAGGGTAGTGCAGTGGTGTTTGGGTAGTGTAGGGGGTCGTGCTGGGGGTAGTGTTTTAGGGTTTAGGGTAGTGCAGTGGTGTTTGGGTAGTGTAGGGGGTCGTGCTGGGGGTAGTGGTTTAGGGTTTAGGGTAGTGCAGTGGTGTTTGGGTAGTGTAGGGGTACTGCTGGGGGTAGTGTTTTAGGGTTTAGGGTAGTGCAATGGTGTTTGGGTAGTGTAGGGGTACTGCTGGGGGTAGTGTTTTAGGGTAGTGCAGTGATGTTTGGGTAGTGTAGGGGGTACTGCTGGGGGTAGTGTTTTAGGGTTTAGGGTAGTGCAGTGGTGTTTGGGTAGTGTAGGGGTTTGTGCTGGGGGTAGTTTTTAGGGTTTAGGGTAGTGCAGTGGTGTTTGTGTAGTGTAGGGGGTAGTGTTTTAGGGTTTAGGGTAGTGCAGTGGTGTTTGTGTAGTGTAGGGGGTCGTGCTGGGGGTAGTGTTTTAGGGTTTAGGGTAGTGCAGTGGTGTTTGTGTAGTGTAGGAGGTTGTGTTTTAGGGTTTAGGGTAGTGCAGTGGTGTTTGGGTAGTGTAGGGGGTACTGCTGGGGGTAGTGTTTTAGGGTAGTGCAGTGGTGTTTGGGTAGTGTAGGGGGTACTGCTGGGGGTAGTGTTTTAGGGTTTATGGTAGTGCAGTGGTTTTGGGTAGTGTAGGGGTTCGTGCTGGGGTAGTTTTTAGGGTTTAGGGTAGTGCAGTGGTGTTTGTGTAGTGTAGGGGGTAGTGTTTTAGGGTTTAGGGTAGTGCAGTGGTGTTTGTGTAGTGTAGGGGGTCGTGCTGGGGGTAGAGTTTTAGGGTTTAGGGTAGTGCAGTGGTGTTTGTGTAGTGTAGGAGGTTGTGTTTTAGGGTTTAGGGTAGTGCAGTGGTCTTTGGGAAGTGTGGGGGGTAGTGTTTTAGGGTTTAGGGTAGTGCAGTGGTCTTTGGGTAGTGTAGGGGGTCGTGCGGGGGGTAGTGTTTTAGGGTTTAGGGTAGTGCATCGGTGTTTGGGTAGTGTAGGGGGTCATGCGGGGGGTAGTGTTTTAGGGTTTAGGGCAGTACAGTGGTGTTTGGGTAGTATAGGGGGTCGTGCTGGGGGGAGTGTTTTAGGTTTGAGGGCAGTGCAGTGGTGTTCTGGTAGTGTAGGGGGTCGTGCTGGGGGGAGTGTTTTAGGGTTTAGGGCAGTGCAGTGGTGTTCGTGTAGTGTAGGGGGTCGTGCTGGGGGGAGTGTTTGAGGGTTTAGGACAGTGCAGTCGTGTTCGGATATTGTAGGGGGTCGTGCTGTGGGGAGTATTTTAGGGTTTAGGGTAGTGCAGTGGTGTTCGGGTAGAGTAGGGGGTCGTACTGGGGGTAGTGTTTCAGGGTTTAGGGCAGTGCAGTGGTGTTTGGGCAGTGTAGGGGGTCGTGTAGGGGGTGGTGTTTCAGGGTTTAGGGCAGTGGTGTTCGGGCAGTGTAGGGGGTCGTGCTGGGGGTGGTGTTTCAGGGTTTGAGGCAGTGCAGTGGTGTTCGGGCAGTAAAGGGGGTTGTGCTGGGGGTGGTGTTTCAGGGTTTTGGGCAGTGCAGTGGTGTTCGGGCAGTGTAGGGGGTCATGCTGGGGTGGTGTTTCAGGGTTTAGGGCAGTGCAGTGGTGTTCGGGCAGAGTAGGGGGTCGTGCAGTGTTGTGGTGTTTCAGGGTTTAGGGCAGTGCAGTGGTGTTCGGGCAGTGTAGGGGGTCGTGCTGGGGGTGGTGTTTCAGGGTTTAGGGCAGTGCAGTGGTGTTCGGGCAGTGTAGGGGGTGGTGCGAGGGTGGAGTTTCAGGGTCTAGGGCAGTGCAGTGGTGTTCGGGCAGTGTAGGGGGTGGTGCAAGGGGTGGTGTTTCAGGGTTTAGGGCAGTGCAGTGGTGTTTGGGCAGTGTAGGGGGTCGTGCTGGGGCTGGTGTTTCAAGGTTTAGGGCAGTGCAGTGGTGTTCGGGCAGTGTAGGGGTCGTGCTGGGGCTGGTGTTTCAGGGTTTAGGGCAGTGCAGTGGTGTTCGGGCAGTGTAGGGGGTCGTGCTGGGGCTGGTGTTTCAGGGTTTAGGGCAGTGCAGTGGTGTTTGGGCAGTGTAGGTGGTCGTGCTGGGGCTGGTGTTTCAGGGTTTAGGGCAGTGCAGTGGTGTTCGGGCAGTGTAGGGGGTCATGCTGGGGCTGGTGTTTCAGGGTTTAGGGCAGTGCAGTGGTGTTTGGGCAGTGTAGAGGGTCATGCTGGGGCTGGTGTTTCAGGGTTTAGGGCAGTGCAGTGGTGTTCGGGCAGTGTAGGGGGTCTTGCTGGGGCTGGTGTTTCAGAGTCTAGGGCAGTGCAGTGGTGTTCGGGCAGTGTAGGGGGTCTTTCTGGGGCTGGTGTTTCAGGGTTTAGGGCAGTGCAGTGGTGTTCGGGTAGTGTAGGGGGTCGTGCTGGGGGTGGTGTTTCAGGGTTTAGGGCAGTGCAGTGGTGTTCGGGCAGTGTAGGGGGTCGTGCTGGGGCTGGTGTTTCAGGGTTTAGGGCAGTGCAGTGGTGTTCGGGCAGTGTAGGGGTCGTGCTGGGGCTAGTGTTTCAGGGTTTAGGGCAGAGCAATGGTGTTCAGGCAGTGTAGGGGGTTGTGCTGGAGGTGGTGTTTCAGGGTTTAGGGCAGTGCAGTGGTTTTCGGGCAGTGTAGGGGTCTTGCTGGGGGTGGTGTTTCAGGGTTTAGGGCAGTGGTGTTCAGGCAATGTAGGGGGTCTTGCTGGGGGTGATGTTTCAGGGTTTAGGGCAGTGCAGTGGTGTTCGGGCAGTGTAGGGGGTCTTGCTGGGGGTAGTGTTTCAGGGTTTAGGGCAGTGCAGTGGTGTTCGGGCAGTGTAGGGGGTCGTGCTGGGGGTTGTGTTTCAGGGTTTAGGGCAGTGCAGTGGTGTTCGGGCAGTGTAGGGGGTCGTGCTGGGGGGAGTGTTTGAGGGTTTAGGACAGTGCAGTCGTGTTCGGGTAGTGTAGGGGGTCGTGCTGGAGGGAGTATTTTAGGGTTTAGGGTAGTGCAGTGGTGTTCGGGTAGTGTAGGGGGTCGTGCTGGGGGTAGTGTTTTAGGGTTTAGGGCAGTGCAGTGGTGTTCGGGCAGTGTAGGGGGTCGTGCTGGGGGTGGTGTTTTAGGGTTTAGGGCAGTTCAGTGGTGTTCGGGCAGTGTAGGGGGTCGTGCTGGGGGTGGTGTTTCAGGGTTTAGGGCAGTGCAGTGGTGTTCGGGCAGTGTAGGGGGTCATGCAGGGGGTGGTGTTTCAGGGTTTAGGGCAGTGCAGTGGTGTTCAGGCAGTGTAGGGGGTCATGTAGGGGGGGTGTTTCAGGGTTTAGGGCAGTGGTGTTCGGGCAGTGTAGGGGGTCATGCTGGGGGTGGTGTTTCAGGGTTTGGGGCAGTGCAGTGGTGTTCGGGCAGTAAAGGGGGTCGTGCTGGGGGTGGTGTTTCAGGGTTTTGGGCAGTGCAGTGGTGTTCAGGCAGTGTAGGGGGTCATGCGGGGTGGTGTTTCAGGGTTTAGGGCAGTGCAGTGGTGTTCGGGCAGTGTAGGGGGTCGTGCAGGGTTGTGGTGTTTCAGGGTTTAGGGCAGTGCAGTGGTGTTCGGGCAGTGTAGGGGGTCCTGCTGGGGGTGGTGTTTCAGGGTTTAGGGCAGTGCAGTGGTGTTCGGGCAGTGTAGGGGGTGGTGCAGGGGGTGGTGTTTCAGGGTCTAGGGCAGTGCAGTGGTGTTCGGGCAGTGTAGGGGGTGGTGCAAGGGGTGGTGTTTCAGGGTTTAGGGCAGTGCAGTGGTGTTCGGGCAGTGTAGGGGGTCATGCAGGGGTGGTGTTTCAGGGTTTAGGGCAGTGCAGTGGTGTTCGGGCAGTGTAGGGGGTCGTGCTGGGTCTGGTGTTTCAGGGTTTAGGGCAGTGCAGTGGTGTTCGGGCAGTGTAGGGGGTCGTGCTGGGGGTAGTGTTTCAGGGTTTAGGGCAGTGCAGTGGTGTTCGGGCAGTGTAGGGGTCGTGCTGGGGGTGGTGTTTCAGGGTTTAGGGCAGTGCAGTGGTGTTCGGGCAGTGTAGGGGGTCGTGCTGGGGCTGGTGGTTTAGGGCAGTGCAGTGGTATTCCGGCAGTGTAGGGGGTCGTGCAGGGGGTGGTGTTTCAGGGATTAGGGCAGTGCAGTGGTGTTCGGGCAGTGTAGGGGGTCGTGCTGGGGGTGGTGTTTCAGGGTTTAGGGCAGTGCAGTGGTGTTCGGGCAGTGTAGGGGGTCGTGCTGGGGGTGGTGTTTCAGGGTTTAGGGCAGTGCAGTGGTGTTCGGGCAGTGTAGGGGGTGGTGCAGGGGGTGGTGTTTCAGGGTCTAGGGCAGTGCAGTGGTGTTCGGGCAGTGCAGGGGGTCGTGCTGGGGGTGGTGTTTCAGGGTTTAGGGCAGTGCAGTGGTGTTCGGGCAGTGTAGGGGGTGGTGCAGGGGTGGTGTTTCAGGGTCTAGGGCAGTGCAGTGGTGTTCGGGCAGTGCAGGGGGTCGTGCTGGGGGTGGTGTTTCAGGGTTTAGGGCAGTGCAGTGGTGTTCGGGCAGTGTAGGGGGTGGTGCAGGGGTGGTGTTTCAGGGTCTAGGGCAGTGCAGTGGTGTTTGGGCAGTGTAGGGGGTGGTGCAAGGGGTGGTGTTTCAGGGTTTAGGGCAGTGCAGTGGTGTTCGGGCAGTGTAGGGGGTGGTGCAGGGGGTGGTGTTTCAGGGTTTAGGGCAGTGCAGTGGTGTTTGGGTAGTGTAGGGGTTCGTGCTGGGGGTAGTGTTTTAGGATTTAGGTTAGTGCAGTGGTGTTTGGGTAGTGTAGGGGGTCGTGCTGGGGGTAGTGTTTTAGGGTTTAGGGTAGCGCAGTGGTGCTTGTGTAGCCCCCATGGGGTCGTGCTGGGAGTAGTGTTTTAGGGTTTAAGGTAGTGCAGTGGTGTTTTTGTAGTGTAGGGGGTCATGTTTTAAGATGCAATGCTCCAATACCTGACCAGTCTGCACTACATAAAACTGCAAAAAAACTAAAAATAAAAAGTGTTTTGCACACTTTTGTCATTGGGCTATATGTGGGCTACATCTGGGTAATATTTGTGCTACATTTGGGCTCTTTTTTCTCTGGTGGCCATCTTGGAAGACTTCTTTGTTATGAAGTTTCCTAATTTCCTCATTTACTGCAGTCTCCTCAGTAGGAAATGCTTTCAGTTTTTACTTTGATTCCATCAAGTAGGCATTCAGATGTGTCTCACATTTGCCATAAATTCAGAATGTTAGCACTCTAGTTGCTCATTAGATCACTGTAGTAAAGCTACTGCTCACCAGGGAGTTAACTGGAAGTCTGCTGCTGGTATTGAAAGTGATTGTTTCAGTCTGCATGTCAGAATTTTCTAATGAAATAGAAGAGGATTTGAGATCTCACTTAAAACATGCCCTAATTTTTCTTTCTGCAGCACTAACCATAATTTCTATTTAAAAAGAACCCCCTCATTTTGTTCCTTTTTAAATTAAATGTTTTAAGTGTTACCGGTTTATTCCAATCAAGATGGCTTCAGGTGTGCCATCATTTTGTCAGACTGTTAGCGCTCTAGTTGTTCTTTGGAACACTCTGGGAAGCTGCAGTAGAACACAAAGGAATCAACTGACAGGCTGCTCCTATTGAAATATAACAGGAAGATATTTGAGATCACACTTGAAACATGTCCTAATTTTTCTTTCTACAGCACTAACCATAATTTCTATGACAAAATGAACCCCATCATTTTGTTCCTTTTTAAATTAAATGTTTTAAGTGTTACCAGTTTATTCCAATCAAGATGGCTGTGAGAAGTTGGCCTGGCATATGCTGTCCACTAATTATAGTGGGCACCTTGCACCAGTCCAAACAACCCCTTATTGGAGATAGGTTAAAGACAACCTTATTGAAAGCTATCCTAGTGGTAACTATGGAGAGCAGCCTTCAGGCTAAGTCTTGAAGGAATGTAAAGCAGCTTGTTTTACCAGTCTATAATCTCTTGAGTGACCAAATGAAAGAGCACCACACCAGGTATATATTCAAAATATATGTATTTATTGCTAAACACACCCCTCTAGTCTCTTTATGAGGCTAGAGTTCGAAGTACATAAGTTATAAGTTATCAAATCACAGTAATAGCACAAATACACGTTTGGGCCCTAGGGGCGTACCAAACCATATACCAATAAAGTGGTATGCGAACCACGACTGAACTAGACACTAGGCCTAGAGCCTCTAGAAGTGCTTGGACCACAAGGAACCACCCAAGGTAGTGACACAGGGGACCTACGGGAGACGCGTGCAGTGTAAATACACAACCGCGATACGCCGTTGACTTCTATGGAGAAAGTCGGGATCGGGAAAGTATAGAAAAGGGACACTTAAAAGAGGACTAGGACAAAACCCTTTGAGATCTAGGACTTTGAAGAGTCTCTACCCACGGGAGCACCGGAGTACTCGTGTTACCTCACCCAGGGAAGCCGGGTGCATAGGTGCCTTTCGGGGTCGGGTTTCGTCGTCGATTCAAATGGCGATCTGCTGCAAAGTGCTGCTGGCGGCCAAGAGAAAAGTGTCCGGGTGGATCCAAGAGTGGATCGGAGTTCTGAAGAACCTGAAAGCAGAGGGGACAGAGTCTGGGTCACTAGCCAGTGACCAGGAAGGCGATGGGCAGATGCCCACCGATGTCGAGTGCTTCAGGTGCGTTGACAGTCGTCTTGACTCTTCAGCCACGAGGTCCAGGAGGCGTTGTCGGCGACCAGGAGCAGGATTCGGGCTGGTACACGATGTCTGTCGAGTGCTGAGGTGTCGGCGACCGGATTGGACTCAACAAGCCTTGGCAACGGCAAGTCTCGAGGAAGATGTAGATCGTCGATGGTGCAGACCAGCAAGGTCTGTGGAACTCACCCAGCGAGGGTAAGTGAGGGCAGGCCTGGAGCAACCAGGATGCCAAGTAAGAAAAGGATTGGCCTTCATTAAGGGCTACTAGCCAACGGGCTAGCGACCGCGAAGGAGCCTCGTGACGCCGCACGTGGAGCTGGCTTACAGGACACTCGTGGAGTGGGGGCCAGTGATCTTCGGTGCAGGTGGTGCTGGAGGCTAGGGCTACTCGGAGCCCAAAGCACGACTTCTTGGGAGACCCAGAAGATGGTGCACTTGCAAATGTGCTCGGTGTCCAGGGGTCACGGTCTCAAGTCACCCACGATAGCCACGGGCCTCAGCTTTGCTGGGGACTCAGGGTAGCCTTGGGGAAGTCTGAGAATCCACCTCTGGTGATGCGATGACTTCTGCGTCCGACGGGAGCTTCAGAAATGCGAACCGGACAGATGCTTCTTTGGTGCCTGCCAAGCAGGGGAGTCACTCCTTGACCCCAAGGGAGATTCTTCAGTCCTCTAATCTTGTCGTAGAGCGTCGAAGGTCCAGGATTCAGTTTCAGAGTTTCGTCCAGGTATAATCTCAAGTCCTAAGGACTGGGTTCCTACCTTTATTCTAAAAATAGGGGTTGGACTACTCTGTGGCCCCACCTATGGGTGGGTCAGGGCAGAGGGGTGGCTACACCCCTTTCCCTTTGTCCAGTTCGCGCCAAAGCAGGGGCTGCAAGCCCCTGATCCGGTTTGAACTGGGGTATGCACAGGGACACCAAATGTGCCCCCAGTGCAGGACTTCAAAGCACCCGAAAGTGCTCCCGCCCAGCCCCAATACACATTATCCTGTCTGGGGAGGTGGTCACACCTCCCTGGGACAGGAAACCTATTGTCCAGGCCTCCCCTGCCGGAGTTTCGTCCAGCAGCAGGAGGCCAGACTCGTGTCTGTGGCAGCAGCATCCATTTTGTGATGCCAGGGCTCTGGAAAGAAGTTACCGGACTAGTCAGAGTTAACATGTCTTTCCCTCTAGAAGGGTGGAATGCTACCCCCGCCACCAGGATTGGCGGGGGGGGTAGTATTCCAAGATGTTTGACACCAAACACGACATGTTTAGGTGCAGCCATTCCAAAGTTAGCATTTTACCGCGAGGATATAATGCGCTTAAGAGTATATGGTCAGGCTGCACTACAAACAGCATCATAGATGGTCTCCGAACGCTGCATAGGGGCCCTGCTCATGCAGGGGCACCCTCTCACATAGGAACCATGCACTCTGCCTTCAGGATTGATAAGGCCTGCCTTAGGAGTGACTTATAGGTTTATATGTGTGTATGTATTTAGTGATATAGGTAACCTATATCACAGTAAGGGGTGCATGCACCACCTTACCCAGGCTGCAGTAGCAGACCTGTGGTGTCAGGTTGGATGGCCTTCCAAGGGTGGCATAATACATGCTGCAGCCCCTGGCAGGCCTCTGAGGTACCTATGCCCTTGGTACATAGTATACCATATACTAGGGACTTATAAGGGCACTCCAGATCCCAATCAGTGATGTGCCTAAGGCACATGGAAACCTTTTACAGAGAAAGCAGATAGACTGGGGCCCTGAATAGCAGGATCCCGGTCCAACTAAGTCATAAACCAGCAAAACACCATAAAAAAAGTGGGGGCAACCATATAGTCAGATTCCACCTTCCTACATAACCCCCCCCCAAACGAAAGGAGATAAGGCTAACCTTGGCCAGTTGAGCCTTCATTGACTAAGTGGTCATACCAGGAAGCAACTGCACTAGCATGGTTGCCCCCTGTCTTATGGTCCACTAAGCAATCCCTCACCCTAAGGGTATAAGAGGGTCTCCACCATGGGGAATCACTACCTGTGGTGTGCTTAGGTAAAGTACAAGGCTGGTGAGGTGTCTGAGTAGGGAAGTGAGGCCCTAGGAATGTTGGCCTCAGTTTCCTCAGATCACTGGTCACCATGTATGCATGTCTTTCCATGACTGAGTTGCACTTTGCTCTAAGGGTCAACCTTTGGCTGCCTACAGCTGGGGGTTGGGTCCCTTTGGATGGACTACTGGAGGGACAGGGCAGGTTTGGAACCTTCAGGTCCCAGGTTTGCCCTTGCCTACCAGAGTCCTTCTGGGGGAGGTCCCTACATAAAGGCATGGGGGATCCCTCAGTGTGTAGAGGAGTTTTCACCTGGCTAGGGCTACTAGACTGGGTGCCCCTAATCTGCTGATGGGGGTTCCTCTGGACAGGGGGCCCTGGGGGTCCACTGACCTCCCTGACCTCTGCAGCCCTGGGCTGGCTGAGGCAGGGTAGAGAGGGGCAGGTTACCTGCTCCAGACTGGGTACCACCTTGGAAGGGTCCTCTGCCATCAGGGGTGTGGCCAGGCCAGGCCTGACTACCTCTGGGGCAGTTCCTTCACTAGGGGTAGGGTCAGTTCCCTGAGGAGGCTGACCCTTACCTACTGTCTGGAGGGAAGAAGACTTTTCTTCAACCCTTGTGCTCTCTTTTGGGGAGAGTGGGCCATTCTTTCAGGCTCCATCTCTCCAAATTCTTGGGCTGGGGCTGTGGCCATCACAGCCCCACTAACCTTTACAGGGACGCCCAACATCCTAAGATGGGTTTGGTGTTCAACTTCAGCCCAGGCTGAAATTTCCAAATCATTGCCCATCAGGCAATCTACAGGTAAGGTGGGGGACACTGCCACTCTCTATGGGCCTGTGACCCCTCCCAGCTGAGATTGACTATGGCCATGGGGTGATCTGTTCTGACACCATCAATGTTGGTCACCTGGTATTTAAACTCAGGTAAAAGCTGGTGAGGGGGGACTAGTTTCCCTGCCACCATGGTGACACTAGCCCCTGTGTCCCTAAATGCCACAGCTTTCTGACCATTAATTATTGGCTCCAATCTGTACCTGCCCAATGCTATGGGACCCATGGTAAAGGTGGCAAATCCTATACCACCATCAGAGTCAGAGGAGTCTGTTGAGGAGTCCCTGTCTAAACTAGGGCCCACCTCTGTTCCTCTTGCAAAAGCACCTAACTTTTTGGGTGCACTACTCCCAACTGGAGGATTACTACTGGTAGTACCAGGAGGGGTGGTAGTAGTTGTGGGAGGAACATTTTCTTTATTGCCAATCCTGGGGCAACTGGGATCAGTTTTCCAGTGCCCAGGCTTCTTACAGACATGGCAATATGGTTTCTTTTCGGGAGAGGAAGGAGTTTGGGACCCACCCCCAGAAGAGGAATTTTGGGGCCCTGTAGGGGACTTATCCTTAGATTTATCCCCACCTTTCTCTTGGGACTTAGTAGAATCTTTCTTCTGGTCACCACCCTGATTTCTAGTTTTTACTCTGGTTCTGACCCATTTGTCTGCCTTCTTTCCCAATTCTTGGGGAGAGGTCAGATCAGAGTCCACCAGATACTGGTGCAAAAGCTGGTTTTGACAATTATTAAGGATCTGCTCCCTCATAATCAAATTGTACAATCCTAAAAAGTCATGCACTTTGTTGCCATGTATCCAACCTTCCAGAGCCTTTGTAGCACAATCTACAAAATCAACCCAGTCTTGAGTCTGAGCTTTTGGGTGTCTCTGAACTTCAACCTATACTGTTCAGTGGTTAGGCCAAACCCATCTATCAGAGCACTCTTCAAGACTGTGTAATTGTCAGCATCCTCTTCTCTTACAGTGAGGAGCTTGTCTCTACCTTTGTCTGCAAAGGAGAGCCACAAGATTTCTGCCCACTGCCTCTGGGGGACCTTCTGAACTTTACAGGCCCTCTCCAGTGCAGTTATCCATTTGTGGATGTCATCCCCACTCTGGTAGGGAGGGACAATCTTGTTTAGGTTTCTATGGTCATAAGACCTGTCCCTATCTCTAGGGATATTGCTGCCACCATGGGACTCTAGTCCCAACTTTCTTCTCTCTCTAAGGAGATCTAGGGATTCCCTATCTAAAGCCAGTTGCTTTTTTCTGATTTCCAGCTGAGTTTCCTCATACCGGACCAGCCTGGCTCTCCTCTCATGAGAGGATTCCCTCCTGTGAGAGGAGACAGAGCTCCCTATAGAGGTGCCAGAGGGGTTAGACTCCTGAGAAGGAGATCTAGACTTCCTGGGCACACTCTTAATCCTTCCTGGGGGGACAAAGAGGGCATCATCTTGATCATCCTCATCATCATCCACAGGAGGGATTGGGTTTTCCAGGTCAGGGTCATTGTCACCCTCCTGGCCAGTTTCAGAGGGGGGTCTGGGGGTATTGGTACCCCTGGCCTTGTCCTCTTCTTCTGCCCCACCCTGAGCTCCTACCCCTTCAGTCCCTACAGGCTTACTAAGGTCATAAGCCACCAACAACTCCTTGAGGTGTTGGGTGGTGGGGCTTTGGCCTGTCCTTATTTTTCTCAAGTTGCATAAAGCTCTCAATTCCAAGAATGGGAGTGTATCATACTTGGAGGGTGGAAGCTCAATGGCTTCCTGCAAGGATTCTTTGGATCCTACCCTTAAAGACATTACTAGTGTGGTGTGGTGTATGCACTACCTACTCTAGTGTGGCCTACTAAACTCTCTTGAGTTGTAGAAAGGGTTGTGCTATCCCTTAACACACAACTCTAAGTTCAGTAGAACTTACTGTATTCTAAGCTTAAATTATATGTACCTTAGGTACCTTTAGTGGTTTTCAGTTGATCAATTCAATTGAGATTATCTGGTAAAACAATAGCAAGCTGGAATCCCACACGCTGCACACCAATGTGAGAAGTTGGCCTGGCATATGCTGTCCACTAATTATAGTGGGCACCTTGCACCAGTCCAAACAACCCCTTATTGGAGATAGGTTAAAGACAACCTTATTGAAAGCTATCCTAGTGGTAGCTATGGAGAGCAGCCTTCAGGCTAAGTCTTGAAGGAATGTAAAGCAGCTTGTTTTACCAGTCTATAATCTCTTGAGTGACCAAATGAAAGAGCACCACACCAGGTATATATTCAAAATATATGTATTTATTGCTAAACACACCCCTCTAGTCTCTTTATGAGGCTAGAGTTCGAAGTACATAAGTTATAAGTTATCAAATCACAGTAATAGCACAAATACACGTTTGGGCCCTAGGGGCGTACCAAACCATATACCAATAAAGTGGTATGCGAACCACGACTGAACTAGACACTAGGCGTAGAGCCTCTAGAAGTGCTTGGACCACAAGGAACCACCCAAGGTAGTGACACAGGGGACCTACGGGAGACGCGTGCAGTGTAAATACACAACCGCGATACGCCGTTGACTTCTATGGAGAAAGTCGGGATCGGGAAAGTATAGAAAAGGGACACTTAAAAGAGGACTAGGACAAAACCCTTTGAGATCTAGGACTTTGAAGAGTCTCTACCCACGGGAGCACCGGAGTACTCGTGTTACCTCACCCAGGGAAGCCGGGTGCATAGGTGCCTTTCGGGGTCGGGTTTCGTCGTCGATTCGAATGGCGATCTGCTGCAAAGTGCTGCTGGCGGCCAAGAGAAAAGTGTCCGGGTGGATCCAAGAGTGGATCGGAGTTCTGAAGAACCTGAAAGCAGAGGGGACAGAGTCTGGGTCACTAGCCAGTGACCAGGAAGGCGATGGGCAGATGCCCACCGATGTCGAGTGCTTCAGGTGCGTTGATGGTCGTCTTGACTCTTCAGCCACGAGGTCCAGGAGGCATTGTCAGCGACCAGGAGCAGGATTCGGGCTGGTACACAATGTCTGTCGAGTGCTGAGGTGTCGGCGACCGGATTGGACCCAACAAGCCTTGGCAACGGCAAGTCTCGAGGAAGATGTAGATCGTCGATGGTGCAGACCAGCAAGGTCTGTGGAACTCACCCAGCGAGGGTAAGTGAGGGCAGGCCTGGAGCAACCAGGATGCCAAGTAAGAAAAGGATTGGCCTTCGTTAAGGGCTACTAGCCAACGGGCTAGCGACCGCGAAGGAGCCTCATGACGCCGCACGTGGAGCTGGCTTACAGGACACTCGTGGAGTGGGAGCCAGTGATCTTCGGTGCAGGTGGTGCTGGAGGCTAGGGCTACTCGGAGCCCAAAGTACGACTTCTTGGGAGACCCAGAAGATGGTGCACTTGCAAATGTGCTCGGTGTCCAGGGGTCACGGTCTCAAGGCACCCACGATAGCCACGGGCCTCAGCTTTGCTGGGGACTCAGGGTAGCCTCGGGAAGTCTGAGAATCCACCTCTGGTGATGCGATGACTTCGGCGTCCGACGGGAGCTTCAGAAATGCGAACCGGACAGATGCTTCTTTGGTGGCTGCCAAGCAGGGGAGTCACTCCTTGGCCCCAAGGGAGATTCTTCAGTCCTCTAATCTTGTCGTAGAGCGTCGAAGGTCCAGGATTCAGTTTCAGAGTTTCGTCCAGGTATAATCTCAAGTCCTAAGGACTGGGTTCCTACCTTTATTCTAAAAATAGGGGTTGGACTACTCTGTGGCCCCACCTATGGGTGGGTCAGGGCAGAGGGGTGGCTACACCCCTTTCCTTTGTCCAGTTCGCGCCAAAGCAGGGGCTGCAAGCCCCTGATCCGGTTTGAACTGGGGTATGCACAGGGACACCAAATGTGCCCCCAGTGCAGGACTTCAAAGCACCCGAAAGTGCTCCCGCCCAGCCCCAATACACATTATCCTGTCTGGGGAGGTGGTCACACCTCCCTGGGACAGGAAACCTATTGTCCAGGCCTCCCCTGCCGGAGTTTCGTCCAGCAGCAGGAGGCCAGACTCGTGTCTGTGGCAGCAGCATCCATTTTGTGATGCCAGGGCTCTGGAAAGAAGTTACCGGACTAGTCAGAGTTAACATGTCTTTCCCTCTAGAAGGGTGGAATGCTACCCCCGCCGCCAGGATTGGCGGGGGGTAGTATTCCAAGATGTTTGACACCAAACACGACATGTTTAGGTGCAGCCATTCCAAAGTTAGCATTTTACCGCAAGGATATAATGCGCTTAAGAGTATATGGTCAGGCTGCACTACAAACAGCATCAGAGATGGTCTCCGAACGCTGCAGAGGGGCCCTGCTCATGCAGGGGCACCCTCTCACATAGGAACCATGCACTCTGCCTTCAGGATTGATAAGGCCTGCCTTAGGAGTGACTTATAGGTTTATATGTGTGTATGTATTTAGTGATATAGGTAACCTATATCACAGTAAGGGGTGCATGCACCACCTTACCCAGGCTGCAGTAGCAGACCTGTGGTGTCAGGTTGGATGGCCTTCCAGGGGTGGCATAATACATGCTGCAGCCCCTGGCAGGCCTCTGAGGTACCTATGCCCTTGGTACATAGTATACCATATACTAGGGACTTATAAGGGCACTCCAGATCCCAATCAGTGATGTGCCTAAGGCACATGGAAACCTTTTTACAGAGAAAGCAGATAGACTGGGGCCCTGAATAGCAGGATCCCGGTCCAACTAAGTCAGAAACCAGCAAAACACCATAAAAAAAGTGGGGGCAACCATATAGTCAGATTCCACCTTCCTACAATGGCTTCAGGTGTGCCATACTTTTGTCATAAGTAAGGCTGTTAGCACTCTAGTTGTTCTTTAGAACACTCTGGGAAGCTGCAGTAGAACACAAAGGAATCAACTGACAGTCTCTGCCCTTGTTGGATGTACATGTTTTACTGAGAATGTCAGACTTCATTCTCACATGACTGAGAAAGATAATGTGAATTTACAGAAAATATGCTCTCATTTTGGCTTCTGGAGCACCTTCCAAAACTCTATGGGACAAGCATGTGAAAATAGTTTTCTCTCAAACATGATTCATGATATCCCAGCAGAAGGTTTTTCACAGGGTAAAATCACCTTAGAATCAATCAATCAATCAATCAATCATGTCACTTATAAAGCGCACTACATACCCGCGAGGGTCTCAAGGCGCTGGGGGAAGTGGGGGGTGGTGCTGCTACTGATCGAAGAGCCAGGTCTTGAGGAGTCTTCTGAAGGCCAGTAGGTCTTGGGTCTGTCGGAGGTTGGTGGGGAGGGTGTTCCAGGTCTTGGCGGCGAGGTGGGAGAAGGATCTGCCGCCGGCGGTCGTTTTCCGGATGCGGGGGACTGTGGCGAGGGCGAGGCTGGTCGAGCGGAGCTGGCGGGTGGGGGTGTAGAAGCTGAGTCGTCTGTTGAGGTAGGCTGGTCCGGAGTTGTGGAGTGCTTTGTGTGCGTGGGTGAGGAGCTTGAAGGTTATCCTCTTGTTGACAGGGAGCCAGTGCAGGTCTCTCAGGTGGGGTGTGATGTGGCTGCGTCGGGGGATGTCGAGGATAAGACGTGCAGAGGCGTTCTGGATGCGTTGCAGCCGTCTCAGGAGCTTAGCCGTCGTTCCTGCGTAGAGGGCGTTTCCGTAGTCCAGCCTGCTGGTGACGAGGGCCTGGGTGACTGTTTTTCTTGTTTCGGTGGGGATCCACTTGAAGATCCTGCGGAGCATTCGGAGGATGTTGAAGCAGGATGAGGAAACGATGTTGACCTGCTTAGTCATGGAGAGGGTGGGGTCGAGGATGACCCCTAGGTCCTGAAATTAGTATGGTACCATCAACAAATGAATTCTAATGTAACTAAAGTCTGTTATCACCCTTTATAGTTCTCCTTTTGGTAACCCTCAAAATCTTTGATTCACTACAATGCATTTCAATGGGGTACTATCATGTATATTGGTCCCAAGATGGCTGCCAGCAATTCCAGGATGAAGTGCTGACAGCCAATCAGATCTCACAATGACATGTGTGGTTAGGCTCCGCCCAGATATATATGTGATTTTACTTTTGATTTTCTCAGGAACTACTGAACGGATTTACACCATTTAACCAAAAGGCATGACTCTGAACCAAGGGCTACCTTTTTGCCAAATTTGGTGTAATTCCGTTCAGCAGTTCGGGCTGTAGCTGCGACTAAAGGTTCGTATGGAAAATTGCATGGGGAAAACATGTTTTGGGACCCCCCTTTTTTCTCGGCCCCCGCTTGCCGAATCACCTCGAAACTTTCAGGATAGGAGCAGACCGGAGCGCCCCACGAGTTTTGAAAATTTCGCGAAGATTCGTCAACCGGCGCCAAAGTTATTGGAAATAGAATGTTGTGAATTTCCTATGGAAAATAGGTCCTAACTATAACTATCTACTGGCGACCGCCAGTAGATAATATATATATATATATATATATATATATATATATATATATATATATATATATATATATATATATATATCCACAAAACTCCCTCAAACACGAAGGAAGGCGCACTCACAAATCGTTGGTTAATTTAATTTAATTCATTAGGACAAGCAGCCTGACGCGTTTCGTTCTTTGCGAACTTTTTCAAAGGCATAGTCCAGCATTGACCTTCTTGCAAACCACTCATCCATTTGCTGATTTTATAATGTTGGCCCTCATTGGACCTACCTCCGTGGTTGCAAAATGGAGCATTCTGGTATTTGTGGTTTGCGCGATAATTGTCACAATTAAACCCTCCAGTGGGTAGTACCTGGTCTATTGCTGTCCGTTCAATTTTGCACATTTGTGCCGATTTGTTCCGTTGCAGCCCATTTTCAAGGCTGACTTAATATAGAGAAATATTGTCTTACTCCCATATGCATCAGTATTAGAACTACATTTCCCAGAATCCCTTGTACTTGATTTACGGCACGGCAATTGAAGCAGCAAAGAATTGTTACCACCTGAAGAAGACGGAAGTTCAAACGCGTTGTGGTACCTTCATGAACCTGTTGTTGCAATAAAGGACTGTTTGAACGACACTTCTGGGAGTGTGGCGTAATCCTCATTGTGCAATTACGTGTCCAGGGGTGTGTGGTCTTTACCCCTAATGCCGCACCAGCAGCTAAAGCGCGCCGCTTATGGACCACGTTTGCTAAACCATATATATATATATATATATATATATATATATATATATACATTCCGTCAATGGCGACTGCTTGTGTGAACAAGGCAGGTGTGCCAAAACGCGTCATAGCGAAGAAATTGATTAAAAGACAAGGCTGAATGGCAACGCTACCCCTGTGTCGGTGTCCGGTTTTTATGCGGAAGTCGGAAATGGTGTTTATATATATATACATATATATATATATATATATATATATATATATATATATATGTATATATATATATATATATATATATATACACTAATATGTAGGGAAATGTATTTATATTTTTATACACATTTTTAAATAAGTTTATGGACTACTGTGCTAGTACCCAGTGAGTAGCATATCTTTTAGGACATTTTTTTTACAACTTTTTTTAAGTTGCGCTGTATTTTTGTGGTATTTTTTAGGTATTTTCATGGTACTCTGTACATTTCTTTTCACAGACTTAAATAGGTTAAACATTGTAAATGCACTATATTACACTATATGTGCGAAATATAGTGTATTTCAGTGTTTTTTCAACTTTTAAGATATTTTTATTTTTCAAAATTATTGCAGTACTTCCTGCAGTACTCCATAACCTTTTTTAAAAATATATAGAAACTTATAATTATTTTCTCTACCTATTACCACTTTAATAAGGTGGTAATAGGCAGGGAAAATATATAACCTAATACTTAACTATAACTAACGCCCTATGCCAGAAAACTGTCAAAGTTGCCTTAAAACAACATGGCTGCCTTAAACTTTTGTAAAGGTCGTCATTATCCAATTAGATAATGACTTGTGACAAGTACTATGGCAGCAGCCAAGCATCATTCCAACTTTCAACTTTTTTTTTATCTGATGTGGGAAGCATACAATGCTTTACCCTGTTGGAAAAAAAACATCCCCTTCTACCGCCACCCCAAATCCCTCACACCCCACCCCATGTATTGGCCCCCGCATACATTTACCACCTGCGAAGAGAAGGTGGAAAATGCAGGAAAAGCCCATGGAATGGCGAATTTTGTGTGGTTTTAGGACCCAAAAAACCCCACATGCTAATTTCCCATTCCATGGGGTTTTACTTATAACAGCATTGTATTGGAGTGATTTTACCATACAGTAATGGTAAATTTGCTTGCAAGTGTACATGGGGTGAAATCGCCCTAGTACCGTCCGACTCGTAATTAGGGCCCTAGATGAGATGATGAGGAAGAAAATCACCTGCAGGGCTAATCATTTTGCCATCCACTTTACAACCTAGAGAAGCTCCTTACAATAACCTAAACAGGTGACATTACACACCCTGTAAGATTTATACCTTTTATTGCTCGTGGCCGACAGGTGCTGGAGGGCATGTGGAGCACAAGACACTATCACATATATTCAACGGAACTGTCCATGGATAGTCAAGGTCTAGTCTGACATCCTGGACATTATTGGTGGAACGATGGAGAGAAATCTGTATCGATTCCAGAAGGGGTTATTTTAAGGCGACCGACAGAGTTGAATTATCCACTGTATGCTACCATAAGGAACATCATCTAGTAACTATTATTAGCGGTCAAACAGGTGGTGCTTCCACCGTGTGGCACGGCTCAGGTGTCCATGATGGACTTGTGGTTGCAAAGAGTGTGGCCTTTTTTGGGACTGAGAAATTGAGCTAAGGCGCCCAACACAAAGCTAAATGTTCTAGGAAATTAAAAAACTCTGTGTTTATCAATATTTTTTGTCAGGATAACAAGGGGCAGATTTGACCCAAGAGGTTGTGGGTGCTATGCTTGTTGGACAAGACTTGGAATTAGATAGGAAGGGGTGGGCATGGCCAAAGGAGGGGAGCGCTGCTATGCTGCAACAGATGAAGGGTGAATCCGACTCAGGTATTGAGAGGGTGGGCGCAAGATATTGCTGATGGGCAGGTAAGTGGGGTGAGTGAGGGAAGACGTTCAAAGGACGCTGGGCTTTTAAAGAAGGTGGTAATGTCCAACTCACTGCTGTGCTTTTATATAGAATATTAATTCAAATGTAGTATTATAGAAACGTGCACAGATATGTATTTTAGTTAAAGAAGTGTTGTGCATTGCTAGGTAAAAAGAGGTTTATTGCTGGCACGAGCACCTGTACCAAGAAGACAAATGACTGAAAAAAGGGGATAGAATGCTGATGGAAACACTGAAAATGTGATGTAAAACACCTTGTTTGGTGTGTAATATTGTCATAAAATGAAAACAGTTCTTCCATCAGTGTGCAAAAAACAATGTCAATGTCACTGTACATATTATTTATTTTTATAATGTGATAGGGCAAGTAAAGAGCATTTAAATGCACTATTCCAGATAGATGGGCGTCTATATAGGTATTTTATAAAAGATGTCACATACTGCAGAATGCAGAAGTTGCTACTCATTTAAACACTACTAGGCATCTGTTTTGTGGTGCAAATTTCAAACAAGTACTCAATACTAAGTCATGGCATGTTGAGGTTAACGTCAGTGTATGTTGATGACAGGTCTGCAAAAAGTTATACAAAAAGTTGCATACTTACAATTAAATGTTTCACTGGGGAATGTGAAGGTAATCCTCTTACCTACGCCAGGAAATTGTGGCATTTTAATTTGAAGGAGAACCACTAAATAAACTTCATTAGACTTTTATATAAATAATACAATTAAAAAAACACAATTGATGAGGTTTCATACGATGTTATAAATTATACAATGGGACACATTGCAGGACAATTCTCTTTCCTTATATTCAACAACCACAACTAATAAATATAACACATCATGTGAAGCTATATGTTCAAATAGTATATTGTTGTATCAGTCAAATCTTATTTTAGTGTTTTCCATTCAGGCAGCAATAAATCACCAGTCATTAAATTTGCATGTTTATGAAAATGTACATTGTCATCTAAGAGTAATGTTACCTTTAGATCCCGCAGAATTGCTGAAGATCACAGGGCAGACCAAAACCAATGCAAGGAGCACTTTCATTCTGGAAGAAGAAATGACGTCTGCTCAGCCGAATGTAAAATATGGAAACCCTTTGAGGAACTCTACAATATGCACTATGTACACGTAGTATAAAATATCTCTGAAGTATAAGGAGGTTCTGCAGCATCACATCACATAAGGCACATTGTGACATTTAATATGGGAGATTGTGCACTCTGTAGCGGGGTATATGTGCGCTTTAGACATTTTAAATAAATCTTAATCTCAGATTAAGGAACATAAACTCATATTCCTACAACTGTCATCCCAATACAGTGCTGGTAGAAACCATCCCCAGATGGGCAGCCACCCTCGACATCATTTCCACAATCACCCTGATGGACTGAAACATACTCTGACCCAATGGTGAAAAAACACATTAATCAACATCTCTGACAACTACTGTATAACTCATGACTATATTTCAAAAGAAGTAAGCAGTGTGAACTATATCTTATTTAGAGAGAAGTCAGTGCTGTAAGCAAGACAACCTGGTAGATAAACGTAGTTTCCCTATTATCTACAACACTTTTCAACTTCTGTTTTATCACATGTTTGAGAATCGTATGATTGAAGCCTCCTGGACACACTGAACATACCAAGACCCTCATATTTAACAAACATTACACAATGGTTACAGTTGTGTTGCAGCAGCAAAGTTATGGATAGAAAAGCTTGACTTAATCTTATCCGCTTGGAAATCCTCTAGTCAGTGGCGTCGCTAGATCTAGTGCCGCCCGTGGCGTTTGTCACCCGCGACAGCTGCAGATAAGGGGGGGCACCGCCCCCAAAACTCGTGCCCCCAGGGACGGATCCCCCTCCCCCCGTTCCTCCGTGCTACGCCACTCCCTCTAATTGCATTCCATTCCATCCTTACTTAGCTTAGCTGCGTCGGTGAAGACAGAAATCAGCCATGTGCAAACCAGTCTTGGTCCCAGCCACAAAAGGCACAGTCCACAGGCGATGGGTCACAGTCCACAGGCGATGGGTCACAGTCCACAGGCGAGTCCACAGGCGATGGGTCCCAGTCCACAGGCGATGGGTCCCAGTCCACAGGCGATGGGTCACAGTCCAGAGCTGCTCTCATGATGCAGTTACTCCTCCAAGCACTCAGTGACTGTGATTTTTGCTTTCCACCCTCTACCGTGCTTTGCTGCCTTTTGGCCAGGTTTGCAGTATAAAATACCTCGCGCATAGGTACATGCATACAGGTGCCTACTGTACAAACAAACAGGGCAAGTGTCTTATGCAGCATATTTGTCAAATTGGCTAAAAAGTCATTGGTTTGAGAGTAAATTCTGAAGAGGTTGAATAATGTGTTATTTCAATACTTCATACTCCCCAGGGGTTAAGCGAGGCCTTACACAGTGCAATCTCCCTTGAGAATTGGTGTTCTAAGGTAGAGGTTTACAAACTGCCTTTGCAGGTTCCCGAACATTGCTAAAAATTAATAAAGTGCGCAACAAAGGGGTGATCCTTTTACACCTCCGGGTGCTGGTCATAACACATTTTATACTCAGCCACAATCAATGAATTTACAGCTACGCTCAAAGACGTACACATACACATTCGAAATGTAGTATACACTCACACACAAACCTACAATTAACAGACCAACAGAGCCAAAGCCACCCTCACACACCCGGCCTTAGTTAAGCACAGAGGCACACAGCAGGTGAGGGGGACATCAGATTCCCTGTCTCTCATCAGGTCCACTGTCCACCTACGGTCACTCCTGGTCATGGCTGACTTCATGAAGACGGCCAGTGGGGCACGTGGTGCTATAAAAATAAAACGCATAAATAAAGCATGTAGCAGATCTCACCTTGCTGAAGAGTCCAAGTGGGCTCCTAAGAGGTTCTTCAAACTTGTGTCGACTCTCCTGCTCTCACAGATGGCGAGAACCACGAGGGTCCCTCAGCTTTGCTTGTGTACTGTTCAGTGCCCACTTCTGCAGTGCTTCGGAGACCAGTGGTTGAACCCTGCTGGGGGGAAATCCCGAGGAAGTGGTGGAGCTGACACCTTCCTTCCTTCAATTCAGAGAAGTGTTCCCAGAGATAACCGTGGAGGTCTTCGAAAACGAACAACAGAAACACTCGCATGCAAACGTGAAGAAAAACACAATTCCCCTACAATTCATTCGATACTTATTTCCTTTTTCATGCTTACTGTAAAGGTCTTTGTTATGCATTCTGATGTATCAATGTGACATGGTTCGTCATAGTAGCTGAACCCACAGACACACACACGCCGACACACCACAGCACATGGACAAACTTTAAAACATAAACAAGCACCTACACGCAAAACATATACACTACCACACTCAAACCGACACACACAATCATATACACATATGCATGCAACCACCCTTAACCATATATACATAAATAACCATATTTAAGGCATGTGCACATATCTACACAACAGTCATAGACAAATACATGCATTTCAGCTTCAACTTATACATATACCCACAACTTTGCAACCACACAGACACAGACGCATGCACAACACTGAAATATACACATCGACTATCACTCTCAAATATTACAAATACACACACACATAAACACACTCAGTCAGTTAAGCATACGCAATTGATGGCACAAATACATACACAATCGCCCATCAAATAAATAAATATATGCATATATTCCACAATCATAGATATACACATATGCAACTGCTTACAGATATGTGCACAACTATCTTAAAAATACTCATATAAATCATACTCGAGCAGAAGCACCAATAAGCACAATTACGTTCAAACACAAATACATGCATATACAAGTGTGCAGCCATGTTCAAAAACAGGTACAGCGAATTTGAGACTGATTGGGTGATCAATAGTGGATACAACACAAACCGAAAAAGATATGACCATGCTTAAACTTCATATTAAATCAAAAAATGATATAGTGGTATAAATGCTAAAAATAGGTTTTGTGACTGAGTACTAAAATTCAAAGGAGAAGATCAAAAGAGCTGAGTCCTGGCAGCTTTCCGTAGAGGAAAGAGTTCAGCTATACCTTTTCAAATAGCCAGGGATAGCACAACATTCTGATTTCGGAACCACTGTGGAGCGTAAAAATGAACAGTGAGGTCACTGCTAAACAATGCAGGTATGGAGGCTCGAAGAGCTTTTGGATGTTAGATTTGAGTTACCTCCCAACCATGCTCTGTCACTGTCAACCTTTGAGCCAGTCACAGCACAGCAATGGCTGCTCTATTTTCCTGCAATAATAAATGGCAGGATTTACACATTAATGTCACATGACAATTAAAGGACTGAAAAACCTGATTCACCCAATAGTCCATGGTAAGTTTCTTGTTAAAAATGGCTCCCAGCGTTGTCACTTTCTTTTTGCCTTGATTTCCAGTGCCACCTACCCAGTGCTTAATTTGAGCCGGTTGTTGCCGGTGGGGCCCACTGGCACTTATTTTTGTGGACTGGCTTCATATTTTCCCTCATCAGATATTTACCAAGAGCAGGAGAGGGAAAAACGCACAAAGTGGAAAGACGTAGGAAGAACACGACGGAAAAACCTTCACAAAGAGAGAAAGCGGGACCTCAAGAGTGAGATAAATGGGCAGGGACTGCCTGCTGGTGGATTAAACAGGCATGAAGAGGATTCAAGGCTACACCGCCTTGGTATTCGGCGCACCGACATTTAATAGCACCAGCTGGAGGCGTCTGAGCAGAGCTATGAGCATCAGCACTCATTCTTTTACAAACCAATCACTGCACCTACCCAAAAAGCCTGATGTCCAGAGCTCCAATGTTTAAATTATGTTTTCCAGAGCTCCAATTTTTTAGCCCGTGATCTGTGCCAACAAATAAGATATCTGTTTTAGAGGCGTTTAGACTCATCCATCTCGGATTTAACCATTCCTTCTTGATAGCAGACATCTCCGCTACCTTCTTCCTAGCATCTGTGATAGCCAAAACAACCAAAACTCAACTGTGTATCATTCGGCATAGTTTTGCAGGTTGATTCCAGGGTTAACTAGCAATTGATATAGTGCGGTTTACATAGATTTTTAAAAGGATAAGTGAAAGACACTCTCTTGTCGCCCATTCATCCCAGAGGAACTGAAGACTACAGGTTCAGCAGTCCAGCCTGTAATGTGACACCACTTCCTGAACGAGGTCACACAACAGGAAGAGGGGCAAGGACAAGGGAATAGTTGGGGACTGGCAAGGAACAAGGATGCATGAACAGGAAAAGCTCTGTCAGCAGGCAGTCGCGCAAATAAAGACATTGAAGAACTCCTAGCAGAGATTTCCCAAGCCGGGACTCAACAGACACAACCCATGAGGTACCCCCAATGCACTGAAATGGTGTTTAAATCGTCAACAACTGCCACACTTGCCTTACCTCAGTCAAAAATAAATTCAACCATCTAGAAGGATCCCCATCACTCTTGCCCCCCATACGTACATCACTAAAGGCAGGTTTCCCCCATGCTCTACATTCAATATTTTAGTATGGAAATTGATCAGAGTTGTCTCTGTGCCTCTCTTAGAGCAGACTAAAGTATACAAAAACAGTGATGGATGGAATGCTTCAATTAATCTGAACCACTGGTTATTACTGGAGCCCCATCCCAATCCATCATTATTTTGCACACCATCTCACCTCAGTTTGGAACCAGCTATATACAGATCAGTTTTGACCCTGTTCCAATGGGAACAGTCCAGCCCGAACTGCCAAGTCCTTCCTTAACTGCAACACAAGCAACCCAGGACCCGTTTCGCCCTTGTTATGGGCTCATCAGCTGGGTACAGCTTGGTTCCAGTGACACAGTGTGCACTGGGCATACCCGTCACACTTAAAGCGACAGACTAAAGTATACAAAAAGTGATGGATGGAATGCGTGAATTAATCTCAGCCACTGGTAGTTACTCGGGTCGCATCCCAATCCTACTGTAGAGTTTGGGGCGGCGCAGTACCAGTGTTTGCTGGTTCGACCAGTGTTCAGGTCACGGAGGACGGTAGCGTCGTACCTGCGGGTGGGCCGGGAGCCAGGGGTCCTGGTGCTGGGCACAATCCAGGTGCACGGGCAGCAGGCCCACTGCACAGCCGTGCTGTCGCCTCCATTAAGTCGGTCTTGGGGGGAGGGTAGCTGGGAGGCAGTGGGTGGGTCTTGGTGGGAGCTGGAAGAACAGCGCAGCATCGGGAGAGGGGTTTGTTGGGAGGCGTGAAAAACAGGTGGCGCGAAAAGCGCAAGAGCACAAGCAAAAGCACAACAATTAAGCAGCAGAATTGGCACAAGGATTAAGCAACAATAATAGAGCAGTGAGACAAAAATCAAGAATTAAGCAGCAGAATTGGTACAAGAATTAAGCAAACAGAATAGTGCAGTGAGACAGAAAGCAAGAATTAGGCAGCACAATTTGCACAGAATTAAACAAAGAGAATAGCGAAGTGAGACAAAAAGCACAAGAGTTAGGCAACAGAATTAGCGAAGCAGCGGTGAGGGTTGGCAGCACAAGGGAGAGCTGGGTCTGGGACCGTTAAGACCTGGCTGCTTCAGCAGAGATGACATACATGATGCTTCCAAAATGTGAGGAATCATCCCGTCATCAAAACGCGGTTGATGATTTCACTCTCAAAGGGAGCCAGAATGTTATAGCCGTCCTTTACCAGCAATGTAGAACAATCTTATCTTATGCAGATTTATACAGCTACCCTAAGACTTCTCAGCACTGAGTCAAGTGTGCATCCTCAATCGTCTAAAACTGGAACCTAAGTTGAGCTACTGAGGATAAAGCCATGTTTTGGCCATCTTCTTGAACTTAATCTCATTAGGCTCCGTTCTTAATTCCCTTGGCAAAGAATTCCATAGTTTGGGGGACAGATAGGAGAATGATCTGCCACCCCATCTGGATCTGTGAACATGCAGCACCATCACGAGACCTACATTCGAGGATCCTACATTTCTATTGGGAACATAGGCTGATAGAAGAGCACATATTAGTGGGGGTCCCCTGTGATTGACACTCCTGTGGACCATGCAAAGCACCTTAAATCTTATCCTTTCTTCCACTGGAAACCAGTGCAGTGTGGCCAAGGCACTTTCCACTGAGGAATGCTTGGGCATCTTGTAGATGGTCCTTGCTGTAGCATTTTGGACCACCTGAAGTCTCTTGATAACTGACTTTAGGGACCCCATATACAAGGAGTTGTCGTGGTGTAGACGGGAAAGAATGAGTGCCTGGACCATGATTCTCCTAGATTGTGAGGGAAGTAAGTCTACAACTTTCCGTATAGTTCTTAGCATAGCAAAGCAGGATGTGGTCAGTCTATTAGCTTGAATATCCATTGCTACAATGATCTCCTAGACAAAAATGGTGATTTAAGGAGGTCATTATGGAGGAGGTCTTCTCTGCAAAAACTTTCATAATGGAGAAGGCAGCAGCACAAACTTTAGATGTAATTTGATCTGGAGTTAAAACTTGATCAGTCACATGAATAAGTATCTCTGCTCTAATCTGGAACATTTTATCCTGAAAATAGTCTTGCTCTGTATTTCTCCAGTTGCCAGGTGGATCAAGGGGTCTTTCCAGTGTTTTAGGTCTAGATATTTCCTACAATGTTTTAAATAGGGATGTTGTAGAATTAGAGGCCTCATTGTTCTGTTGACTAAAGCAATTCTTTGGCCCTGGTTGACAGCGGTGTAAAGTTGTGTTCCCCTCCTTGGAGTATCTGTTTTTTGATTTTGGCCCCAGATTCATCTAATCTTGTGTGTGTATGTAGGCCTAGGTCTTTCTCTTGATATAAGTGAGGTCCGGAACATTACAGTGACATGGAGGGTTGCACCAAGCATGCTCTTGTTTGTTTCACAGTTGACTCTGGTCCCTGTCAAAGGTTAAACATGTAGAGTGGTGGTGAAAGCATGCCATGCTTTGTGAATTAGTAGTGTGACCATACTCTATGTCACTGGAGCAGAGGCCTACTGGCACACTTGTATAAAGTTCCACTTCTCTGCACTAACCCAGAGCCTAGCACTAAAATTCCAAGTGTATGTTATGCATGTTGTATGTGACCTGAGTGGTACATGTAATATGCATATGAATGAACCAGAGTAATGGAGGCCTGTGGGTTCCATCTTGGGAACCCCTGACCTGTTCCCTTGCACAAGGTGGAGGTGAGGTTGTTTTCTGACACAGTGCAAGTGTGGAGGGGGGAGACCTAGACACTACAGTGGGGAAATAGGTGAAAGGACTCCTTTAGAAACTCAATTATCAGGAGCTTAGTCTTCCTGAGCACTGCCATTTGGTACAGGGCGGGCTTTAGCGCTGGTGGTGCCCTGTGCAACAATCTTTTTGGCACCCCCACACACCTCCAATATGACCTCCTTCTCAGATTCCCTCACTACCACTTGGGCAAAAGTGCCCTTTATCTCTCCATAGCCCCTCTCTCAAATACATTTCATATTTTTTAAAGCGTTGGTAAAGGCTGGGTTTACTATTCCACTCAGCTATCCACATAAAATACAGATCTGTTCTTTGCAGCAGGCATATTTACCCTCTGTGCTACGTTATAGTGAGTCAAAACTGGCACTAGACAAAACTCCAATCTCTATCTCTAGCACGAACATTAATCGCAAGAGTTATCATTACATTCTTATTGCTGCCTGAAAGCTGAGCGCACAAGCAGCAGGTGCTATTAAATTGAACGTTCTTGCTAAAAACAGCGTCCCCCATGAGGTCAATGCCCACCCTCCAGGTCAGCGCCGGCCCTGATTTGGTAGATGGTGGAGTGAAGGGTGAAATTGCAGCCTCTTTTCAGGGTGAGAAGTGTCTTTTAGGTAAGGTCAAAATATTTTTCTCTTTCCTGTTCATTGTTCAGAATGGCGTTTCATACAAGGTGAAGAAAGCTCACATCTCTTTGTGCCTCTGCTGTGGGTGCTCCAGAAGGGAGACCACCCAGTTGTGAGCTGCAGCACTATACGAAAAGGCTGCTTTTGGAGAACCGCCTGGAGAGGACACTTGAAACAAGAATACCCCAAACTGGTTCTGAAAGTGCTGACAAAGAATCCACCCCCCCTGTCTGCTTCCAGTGTGTAAAAGTAAAAGCCACGACCCATGTATTGTTCCTGTTCCAAGTCCTCTTTTACCAAGAAAGGCGGTGCTCTGCCAAGTACTCAGAGGACTACTGTGCAACCAGAGTTGGTTTCTGTCTGACAGCTAACTACTTAGAGGTGAGGGGAAATGGCATGGAATCTTGCCTGGTAGGAAGAAGCTGTTGCCCTGACCTTTGATGCCTGGAAGCAAATGATGGAGCAGTAAAAATAAAAAAATTTAACCCCTAACAAATTATATAATTAATTAATTAAAAATGTTCGTTAAATGTATTAATCAACATTGTATATGTGGGAATGGTAATATGCTAATGTACGTGCAAAATAATCTACTAAATGAATGTCCGTGTGTCTAATCATAACGTAAGAATAAAAAGCGTACTAAATAAAATAAATGCATGTTTGTGCTTCATAGAAATAAAATGTGTCGTTGCAAAAACAATAGTGATGGTAAGTAAGGAGCAGCTTAAATGTCGCTTTTTTGCTAGGTAACAACTAATTGGGGTACGTAGACGGGAGGGAAACGAAAGGGATATTTTTCTCTATTTTAATTATGTTTTATTTGCCTCAAATTAGTGCTTCTAAAGTAGAACCGAGTGGCGAGATAAAATGGCCGCCAGTGGGAAGATGTGCGCAGGCGCAAGGGGACACGTGGTACGGGATGAGATTGAAGAAATCTGGCGCCGCGTGATGTCTCTGAGAGGCTAGGATGCAAGAAATGGTCAAGGCTGGTGTGACCTAATTGAACTGATAGTGTGCCGTGAGGATCAGGAGAGAGTCCGTGGGAAAGGAGCCCAAGAGAAAGGACAATGACTGCGGAGTTCTTGAATGTGTCAAAAGAAGATACAAATGAACTGATCGAATCGGATGGAAATGTTTAAGCGTATGGGAAAGGAAATGATCCAAGGACCCTTGAATCCAAGAGAACTTGATTAAAGAATGAATAAGCTGACATGTATGGACCAATGAGAGAAAAGCGTGATATTAATGTTGCAACAGTTAGTTAGCAAAGTTAGAATTGGGGTATAAGAGGGCCTACTCTTAGTGGGAGGGGGTCAGTTTTCCAGTCAGTTCCAGTCGCGGTTGCAGTCACAGTCAGTTGCAGTTCGAGAGTCGTGGTTGCAGTAGAGGAGATGGGTTGCAGGTAGCTGATGCTGACGAGCTGAAGTTGCTGTTGCTGTCTTAACTTTACAGTTGAGTATGAGAATCAGGCTATTTCTAATTCCAAAGTTAGGTTAGAAATCATTAGTCTAAATTAGGAAGCTAGGCAGGTAACTAAGGTTTTTGGCTTCATGACAAAATTTCCTTTCTGCAATAAATTGATTATGCTTAATAAAATTGTGAATTTAAAAATGAATAATTGAATAAAGTATTAAATCTTTTCATGCTTTTAAAATTATATAAAATTTAAGATTCTTTAAAACCCAAAATGACTCGGTGGTTATTTTCCTAAATGATTTGTGACATGAGTAATTGGTTGATTGTGATTCAGCTGGTCTTAATCACTATGAACTAATTTCTTAAATGAATGATTCATCGACAAAACAATGAGCAGGAGTATCTTAAGAAATAATTAAAAGAAAGTGACAAATTAAGGTAAATAGATATCCTTGCTCTTCCAGCGGTACACAAAATGGTGTTCTCCATTTAGTTCTCATGCTTCTCCTAGGAGTACGGAATTTCATAAAGGTGTAAAAGGAAATCCAGGAGTGTGTGTGTGTGTGTGTGTTTAGGCGATGTTTATGGGCCCCATCGTCATGCGTTCATAGAAATATAGTTTGCCCCTGGATGACCTATAAGTAACCTGGGAGGAGGATAGTTTTTATTGTACGCGCTGCATCAGATTTGTTGGTAGCAGAGTTATGGTTTTCTATAGATTAGTTTAGTGATTATTGTTTATTGATTATTGATTATTTGATGACTAACACTATATGTTGAGTCGCGTTATGTTATATGTAAGTTTTCACGCTTCTGGGATGTAGGAAGTGGAACACGTGTGGCAAGAGAAGTCACATGGAATTTGGTACATGGTCTGAATTCATTTTGGTTATAACACAGGTTGTGTTATGTTAGGGATTTCGGTGTGAAAAGTGTGTAAATGAAATAGCAAATCACGTTTACTTGTGAAACTTTGGCCTTAATTCTCAGGAGCCTAGTCTCCACATGTGTCTTATCCCCAGAGAAACGAGTAAATTGTTTGTTTGAAAGAAGGGTAAGGTAGAGGGAAGTGCTACTTTATCGACAAAAGCAAATAATTCTGTGGTAGGGTAGAGGTAAGCGCTGCCTACTGGAAAAACAGGATTCTTGTGTAAAAGGACAAAGCTGTCACTTTGTTTAGCGAATCAGACTATGGAATTGTTTATTTGTTGTAACTAACGAAGAAAACTGTAAAAAGAAAATTGCCGATAAATTTTGTAAAGGAGGGGTAAAGAGTAAAAGTGACGTGGAAAAGTGCCGCGCTAGGATTGGTCAGTGCACTAGTCACGTGAATACAGAGCAGGAGTGACGTAGAAAAGTGCCGCGCTAGGATTGGTTGGTTCGCGGACGGTGGAAATTGTTCTGATTGGTACGTTAGTGTGAATCGCGCTGTAATTGGACGAAGTTCCGTACACGGAAACAGCGTTAGAGTAAAGAGAAAACAAATAGAAAACATGCCGTATTACGAGTATGAAAGGGAGAGAACGTCATGGACAACGAAATTAAAGAATTTCTTTAAGAAAGACAAAAAGGTTGTGACTAGAGAGGGACAAGTAATTCCTCCGCCGAAATCAGCAGCTTCACATATGATGCTGAAATATGGATATCATACGTGCATATGGTTGGATAATTGGGTAAAATATACAAAGAATGATGGAGCATTGGCTTTTCCTGAAAATGGTTCTTTTAATGTAGCGATTTTACGGAATTTAAAAGAAAAGATGCTTAAATTGGAACCTAGACCTAGACCGACACAGTTTGAGGCTTTAACAGAATGGGAAGATGAGATGTACGAAAAAGAAAGATTCAGAGGTATGAAAGGTTATGAGTTCGTGCCCGGAAGAATGTGGGGAATGAATCATGAGGACAGAATAAAACGATGGAGATGTGCTAACATGACAGGAGGTTTGTTTCCAGCTTTTACAGTTGAGGAAGGGACTAAGAAAAAACGGACTGAGAAAAAGAAACATTTAGAGAGAGAAAAGTATATGCATGAGAGCGAAACGGATGACGAGTTGCTGGAAGATATATTAAGTAAAAATCCACCTCCGTATCAGCAGAATTCTACAGTGGTGACACCAAATGCGCCACCAATAGAAGCTATGCGAAATGAAAGTCCAGAAAGAAGACAAGAAATAAATAGGTCACAAGAACAGATAAGAACTTCCCAAATTGAGGGAATAGAAAATGATAGTGCAAGAGAATTGGCAAGGACAACAAAAGAACTAACTGAGAAAATTAGAGAATTAACAAAGAATATGGAAGCAGTTACCGTACCCGTAACAATAGGTCCAGTAATACCAGTTTTCGAGAATCAGAAAATTGATGAACGATCTTTGGTGATTCCCTTGAGTTCGCAATTCCAAAGAGAAAAGGAAAGAATAGAAACAAGTCCAGGTACGAGCAATTTGACTAGTGCTTACAGACCAAGTCCACCTGAAAATTTGACAGTGAATGAGTGTAGCGGTAGGAAAATGCCTATGGTAACTGAATCTGCAACAGTGACACCTGAAAAGAGTGGAAATTGGACAGAAATAAATAGTACTCCTATAGGTCCGACTCCTGATGAGTTAAATGAGTGGATAAAAGCTTTTAAAATAAAAGAAACGGAAGAAAAACCATTAGATGTGATCAGATTGAAGATTGACATGGAAGAATTAATTCTGGGAACGATTGGTACAGAAAAGATAAAGAATTATCAGGATGATGAAATAATGTTTCTGTGCAAAAGTATAACATGGAGGGCAAAGAATTTACATGACAAACTAGAAGAAGTGGCCGGTGAGATTGGAATAGATTTTGCAAAGGTAAAAACGTTGCAGAAACCATACAGAGTAGATTTTTGTGAAAAAGATATTGAAAATTTGAATACAGCAGGAAGGCTGACACAGATAAAAGAGTTGATTGTTTTGTTGAGAAAATGGGGTGATGTGGACAGATGGAAGGTTAGATGGACAAAGAAGAATGAGAAAAGCGTAGACAAAGGTTCATTGGCTTTTATGATAACAGAAAAGGAACATGTTGTTAAAGAGTACCCTATGAGAGAAACTCCAGGTGGTAGTTATGTGCATGTTCCCTGGACTAGGCAGGACATCCTGTCATTTACAAATGACTTTCCAAAGTTAAGAGAAAAGCCAGTTGAGTGGTACCGACAGGTAGAAAGGTTTGTAAAGGTCTCGAAAGTGTTGTGGATAGATTTGGATGGATTGTTTGACATAGTGGTACCAACGGATCTGTGGTCAGAATGTAAGATTACAGTTGACTGGCCAACTACAGAATATCCAAGAGATCCTAAGACAGGAGCTCCAGGACCAGATGTGATGAAGAAATACGATAAGGTGATTACCTTTTTGAAAAATAAGATTCCTCCAAAAGAAACAGATTGGGTTAAGATTGATAGAACTACACAGGAAAGCAAGGAGAGTGTACATGCATATTATGAGCGATTGTTGTTGGTTTTCAAACAGTATAGTGGTTATGAGGAATTAAGTGAAAAGGATATGAGTCATTTTGTATACCGATTTGTATTTGGCTTGAAACAAGAAATAAGTGATATGATTAAGCAACATATGATAAACTGGCAGAATGCAAGTGTAGATGAGGTGCTGAGGTATGCTAAGTATTGTAGTGATGAAATAGAGAGTAAACAGCGTAAGCTGAAAGAAAAAGCAATGTGGGCACAAGTGAAAGTGGCAGAAAAACAAGAAGCTCAATTGGATAATAATAATGGAAACGAATCAGGACAAAATAAGATGCGACCAAATATAGGTAAAGGAAAAGGACAAGTGAGTCTAGAAGAGGCAAAGAAGAAATGGCCATGTCATAATTGCGGAAAATTAGGGCATTGGAGAAATGAGTGTAAGTTCCCACCTAAACCTAATCCGGAACATCAATCATTAACTCCACAGGTGCAGAATGAGGTAGTTGTTCAACAAAATCAGGTGCCACAACCACCACTTCCCAACACTGTTAACCAGCAAAGATACAGTACAGAAACAGGATTCTACGGAGGAGAACAGGTAACACAGTTGCCGAGAGCAGCTAACATTTCCCAGTATTGGTTGCATCAGAGTGAGGATGACCCAGATGAAAGTTTCTGACGGTGCGCAAGAGAGGGAAAGAGTGCGTGCTTGGCGCAACTCTAGAGGTAGATCAGTCTGGTCCCTTTGTGGATGGAGAAGTGAATGGAGCAAACGTAACATTCCTTGTCGATACTGGAGCTACCCGTTCTACTGTTAGGTCAGTGGAAATTCCGAACCTTCCTCTCTCAGGTGAATGCATCCAAGTGGTAGGAGTTGCCAATCAGCAGATTAAAACCCCACTTACTGAATTGGTAGAAGTAAAAATTGGTTCTTTTAGGAAAATGCATAAATTTGTAGTGTGCGATTGTAGTCCTGTAAATCTTCTAGGTCGTGACCTCTTGTGTAAAATGAATTGCACAATTTATTGTACACCAGATGGAATTGGTTTTCAGACTTCAGACGAAGATGCTTTGTATAAAGTAACTTTGATGAATCAGGAACCTGAAATGAATGGGTTGTTTCCTGCATTTGATGCAGGAAAACTTCCAGAAGAATTAAAAAGTACAGTGAAAGAAAGTGTGTGGGATTTTACAGGAGAAGACATTGGATTAATGAGAGAAGTTGATCCTGTAAAAGTGACAGTGAAAGAAGGGATAAGTTATCCAAACACGCCACAGTACAAATTAACTCCAGAAATAATTGAAGGAATAACTCCTGTGATAAATAAGATGATTGAACAGGGAATTCTGAAAGAAATCATGAGCAGTCCATGTAATTCACCTATTATGGGACTGAAAAAGCCAAATGGAACATACAGAATAGTACAGGATTTGAGAAAGATCAACAAAATAGTTGTACCATGCTGTCCAATAGTGCCAAACCCTGCAGTGATTCTATATCAAATTCCGCATGAAGCTGAGTGGTACACTGTGATAGATTTGTGTCATGCATTTTTCTCTATTCCTTTGCATCCAGATAGCCAGCCATTATTTGCATTCCGTTTTGGAGAGCGTATTTTGGCATGGTGCCGAATTCCTCAGGGGTATACAGAGAGCCCCTCAATTTTTAATCAGATTCTAAAGAAATCTCTGGAAGATTTAAAAATGCCAGAAAAATCAGTGATGGTGCAGTATATCGATGACTTATTGGTGGCATCGAAAACCAAAGAGGCATGTGTAAGTGACACAATTGCTTTACTGAACCATTTGGAGAAAAGAGGACATAAGGTGTCCCCTTCAAAATTACAGTTTTGTCAGAAAGAAGTCCAGTATTTAGGACATAAAATTGAGAAAGGAGTGCGGAAAATAGCGACAGAAAGAGTAAGAATGATTCAAGGAATGAGAGCACCAATGACTCAAAGAGAGGTAAGAATGTTTTTGGGAATGGTTGGATATTGTCGACAATGGATAAGTGGATTTTCTTTGATTGCAAAACCATTACAAAAATTGACAAAGAAAGATGTAAAAGACCCTTTTGAGTTAAACAAAGAAGAAATGAAATCTTTCAAAGAATTGAAAAGGAAACTGTGTGAGGCCCCTGCATTAGGCATGCCTGATTATGAGAAAGATTTTGAGTTATACTGCAGTGAAAGAGATGGATGTGCATTTTCAGTACTGGTACAAAAACATGGCACCATGAAGAGGCCTATAGCTTACTTTTCAGCTGTTTTAGATCCTATAGCAAAAGCATTGCCTGGATGTTTGAAAGCAGTTGCTGCTACTTGTGTAAGTCTGGAACAAAGTGAAGGTATAGTGATGGGGTATCCACTGAGAGTATATGTTCCCCATTCAGTAGAAATTCTTTTGACAAGAACAAAAACACAGTACATGACACATAGTCGGCTGACTAAGTACGAAAAAGTCATCTTGAGTGCAGAAAATGTGACCATAGATAGATGCATAAATGTAAATCCTTCGACTTCATTGCCAGATGAAGAGAGTATAATTGAACAAGATGAAGTAGATCATGATTGTCTGAATGTGCTGGAATATTGCACAAAACCAAGAGCTGACATAAAAGATGAACCGTTAAAGGAATCCGATTATGTCATGTTTGTAGATGGTTCATGTTTACGCACAAAGGAAGGAGTGTTAAGCGCAGCTTATGCAGTATGCACAGTGGCAACTGTAATGGAAGCGTCTTGTCTGAAAGGAGTTAGGTCTGCCCAAGTTGCGGAACTAATTGCTTTGATTCAAGCATGTAAATTGGGGAAAAATGTACGAATCACGATTGTGACCGATAGCCAATATGGTTTCGGCATCGTACATGATTTTGGTCAGATTTGGTCACAAAGAGGATTTTTGACATCTGCAGGAACACCTATCAGAAATGGAGATTATGTTAAAAAACTGCTTGAGGCGATACAGCTGCCTAAACAAATAGCTGTAGTGAAGTGCAAGGCGCATAAGAAAAACGAAGATTACATAGCGGTTGGCAATAATTATGCTGACGAGATCGCTAGATATTGTGCGGTAAACATGGCGTCCCTGAACAGAAATAGAGAAAGGGAGCATGTCTCTTGTCCTTTGCTTTTCACTAATGCAGTCGAAACATGGGATGAAGTAAGGCAGTTACAAGAAACAGCAAGAGATGAGGAAAAGGATTACTGGATTAAAGCAGGATGTAGAAGACAGGAAGATAATGGAGTGTGGGTATACAGAGATGAAAGACCAGTTATGCCTGATAGCATGATTGCAGACATGGCACGGATGTACCATGGACAAGCTCATATTGGGAGAGATGCAATGATCAGACTTTTTAGACAAACTTGGTATAATCCAAAATTCAGAGCCATTGCTGAAAGTCTTTGTCAAAGATGTCTTATTTGTCAACAATTTAACCCAGGAAGAAAAACAGTAGTGAGTCTAGGAACAATAGGACGAGAAGGAGGTCCATTCACAAGGATACAGATGGATTTTATTGAGATGCCCCCTAGTAACAGATTAAGATATGTTCTGGTGGTCGTCTGTTTGTTCTCTCGTTGGGTGGAGGCATACCCCACAAGAAGGAATGATGGAACAACAGTGGCAAAACTTATGCTACGAGAGTTCATTCCGAGGTATGGTTTTCCAGTCACAGTTGAGACAGATAGAGGAACACATTTTCAAAATGAGTTGATCCAATTGATTTGTGAAGCATTGAGTATTAAACAAAAACTACATTGTGCTTACAGACCAGAAGCTTCTGGGGTAGTAGAGCAGATAAATGGAACGATTAAAAACAGATTAGGAAAAATGTGTCAAGCTACAGGACTCAAATGGCCAGATGCACTGCCTCTTGTTCTGATGACCATCAGAAGCATCCCTGAAAAGAAAACGGGACTCAGTCCTCATGAAATGATCATGGGACGAGCAATGAGACAAGCCCACGTACCAGTCAACAAGTTATTGACAATAACTGATGATCTAATACTGGATTATTGCAAAGGACTGGCTGATGTGGTGCATTCTGTGTTTCATCAGGTTGGACCGGATGCGACCACTCTTGAAAGAAAACCAGCCCACGACTTGAATCCAGGAGACTGGGTCCGTATTAAAGTCCACAGGAGAAGAAACTGTCTAGTTCCGCGTTGGGATGAGCCAAGACAGGTAATCCTAGTAACAACGACTGCTGTCAAGTGTGCAGGAGTAAAGAACTGGGTTCATGCCAGCCACACAATCAGAATTCCAGAACCTACAGATCGACATGTGAGTCGGCGTCTGGAAGTGTGGGATAAAAGTTTAACGGCGGGAACAACCAAGATAAAAGAAAGGGTGCCAGAACTTGAAGATCGACCTGAAAGTCGACATCTGGAGACCCCAACGGAAAACACCTCTATAGAAGAAGAGGAAGAAGAAGAAGAAGAAAGAAATTCAGAAGTTCCAGAACTTGAAGATCGACCTGTAAGTCGACATCTGGAAATATCTGACACAACTTCAGGATCTGATGATTCAGCTGCAAATTGGGAAGAATTCCGAAAGGGAACTTGGGGTTATAAACCAATTAGAGAAGAAACTGAGCAAGAAATTGAGTTAAATGAACAACCAAGTACAAGTTATGGTGGAAATCCTTCAGAAACAATATTAATAGATGAAGTAGGGAAAGAAGTACACAAAAAGTTAGAAAATCGAGAAGAACCCCGAGGAGCAATAGGGATAGATAGAGAAACAGGAGAACAGGGAAATTCAGAAGCAGATAAGGAGGAAAACACCAAATCGGAAGAACCCCGAGGAGGGACAGTGATAAGGGAAAACGAAAAGGAGAAGATAGATCCACCAGTAGGAGATGACGAGATTATAAGTTTCAAAATAAGAGACAATAGTGAGACAGTTGAAACAGAAACAGAAGAAAGTGGAGGAGAGGAAAAAGCAAAGACTGAATCAAGAAAAAGAAATTGGAGATCGGAAAGAGAAGAAAGAGAGGGTGAGGTCAAAAGGCCAAGAAAAGGAGATAATTGGCCCAACAGCTATGTAAGAAAATTGAGATATAGAATAATAAGAGCAGAAGATGAAGATGCTGAACAAGTAAATGAAGTAACAAGTCAAAAGGGACAAGAAAAACCCAGTGGAAAAAGATTACAAAAGTCCAAAAGGACAAGAAAAATAAATTCAAAATTTAAGTCGCCTGAGTGGCTGTATATTGCACTAACAGATTACAAAGGAGAAGAAGAAAACACTCACGGAAACCAGAGACTGAGAAGTCGGATGGGAAAAGGTGAGATGCAACGAAACTGAAGTGAAGACTTAAAGTGCTTCTGCCGGACGTGACAATTTACTGGACGTGACAAATCACCGGATGTGACAACGAAAGAATTCTGGAGAGAATTAAAGAAAGTACTAAGCAAAGACTTTTTGGAAGCAGAGTGGCATCTAAGTCATTTCTGAGGTGTAGTGACACAATTTTCTGAAAATTTAACAAATAGAAAAAGAAAAATGGAAAATAATGAGAATAGAAGAAATAAATGTGATTTTATAAAGAGATGGTGCAAAATGTGCTGCTTTTGTACAGGGTTATTAATGACCATATGGATAGTATTAGCAATCACAATTCCTATTAGTGTAGCTGTGATAGAAGCAAAGAATGATACTAAACAAGAAAAAGAAACTAATATTAAAGAACAAGTTGTTTTAAGAAGTAGTGCAGAGTTGCATAAGGATAGGTCAGTAACAGATTTTTCAAAGAATGTTTTTACAAAGTTGTTGTATGAGTACGTAAAAACAATGGAAGTGAGAGATTGTTATGTTTGTATGCAATTGCCTGCATCAGTATCTGAAGGTGTGACTTATCATCACTTACCTTTGACTTATGGAATAACATGTAGTGTAATAGCAAGTTTATTTTATAAAACAGGTAGATTAGAATCTTATTATACTGATATAGATAAGATATTTGCAAACATTCCTGTAGTGCCAGAACTTAACAAAGTAAAACCAGCAAAGGTTTTAGGAGAATTCTTTTAGAACATAGAAAATTAACGTTAGAAGAAATAGTTAGTAACAACCTTACCTGTGAGTTAAGGAAAGAAGAAAAAGTATTTCTAGACATGGTTGAGGAAAGAAGAATGAAATTTCAAAAAGAAGCAATAAAAGAGGAAGGAAAACGCTTATGGACGTTTGAGGAAGGAAATCATGAAGGGAAAAAGATAAATGCAGCAATGACATTAGATTGGCCGCAAACAGGAAAGTTGTGCATTAGGAGAAATAAGACAGTCTATGACAATTACTTTGTAGGTTCCAGTGTCTGCCATGACAATTATCAAATTCTGGGAGGTTGGGGATTCAAAGGTGGAAAAGATCCAATATTTCCAGGTATCTATTATATTTGTGGGAACAGAGCTTATTACAGGTTACCGGACCATTGGTATGGAACTTGCTATGTAGGCCTGGTCTTTCCAAAAATCTTTCACATGGACAGAGAAGAAAAGGGAACATACAAGATGATTAATAGATTTAAACGTAGAAAGAGGGAAAGTTTTTCAGAAATTGTAGGAGATATTTTTGGAGCATTGATACCAGCAGTGGGAATATCTTTGAATGCATTTAAAATTCGGAAGTTATCCACAGTAGTAGATCGTTTGTCTACAGATACTGCGGGAGGGTTCTTAATGGTAAATACCGAAATGGTTGCCATGAGAGCTATGGTGATGCAAAATCGGCTTGCCCTTGATATTCTTTTGGCAAAAGAGGGTGGAGTCTGTGGAATGTTGAAAGTTCAACATTGTTGTACTTACATTCCGGATAACAGTGAAAATATACAGAAGTATATTACAAATATTACAAGTCTGCACAAAGAATTAGTCCCACTGGAGGTTGAAAGTGTTTTGGGAAAACTTGGTAGAGGGTTTTCCTCAGTAGCAAATTGGTTAACTAGGATGAGTAAACTAGTAATAGGGAAAGTTATAATAGTAGCAACTATAGTGATATTGTTAGCCATGACATTGAAAATAGTAATAACATGTATAAAGAGAAAAGTAAGACAGAATAAGATAAGAAGAAATAACAGAATAATGAGAGAAAGAGAGAGAGAAATGGGTGAAATTGAGTTGGAGAAAATGAAAGAAAGCATGTATAAAGAGACTAAAAGGCAAGATGAAGAAGAGACAGAGATATGAATAACAGAAAGTAAAGGATGAAAGACATGCTGCCTGAAAAGAAGTATGACTTGGGTTTTATGTGGTGATTTAAAAATCACCAAAGGGGGATTGATGGAGCAGTAAAAATAAAAAAATTTAACCCCTAACAAATTATATAATTAATTAATTAAAAATGTTCGTTAAATGTATTAATCAACATTGTATATGTGGGAATGGTAATATGCTAATGTACGTGCAAAATAATCTACTAAATGAATGTCCGTGTGTCTAATCATAACGTAAGAATAAAAAGCGTACTAAATAAAATAAATGCATGTTTGTGCTTCATAGAAATAAAATGTGTCGTTGCAAAAACAATAGTGATGGTAAGTAAGGAGCAGCTTAAATGTCGCTTTTGCTAGGTAACAACTAATTGGGGTACGTAGACGGGAGGGAAACGAAAGGGATATTTTTCTCTATTTTAATTATGTTTTATTTGCCTCAAATTAGTGCTTCTAAAGTAGAACCGAGTGGCGAGATAAAATGGCCGCCAGTGGGAAGATGTGCGCAGGCGCAAGGGGACACGTGGTACGGGATGAGATTGAAGAAATCTGGCGCCGCGTGATGTCTCTGAGAGGCTAGGATGCAAGAAATGGTCAAGGCTGGTGTGACCTAATTGAACTGATAGTGTGCCGTGAGGATCAGGAGAGAGTCCGTGGGAAAGGAGCCCAAGAGAAAGGACAATGACTGCGGAGTTCTTGAATGTGTCAAAAGAAGATACAAATGAACTGATCGAATCGGATGGAAATGTTTAAGCGTATGGGAAAGGAAATGATCCAAGGACCCTTGAATCCAAGAGAACTTGATTAAAGAATGAATAAGCTGACATGTATGGACCAATGAGAGAAAAGCGTGATATTAATGTTGCAACAGTTAGTTAGCAAAGTTAGAATTGGGGTATAAGAGGGCCTACTCTTAGTGGGAGGGGGTCAGTTTTCCAGTCAGTTCCAGTCGCGGTTGCAGTCACAGTCAGTTGCAGTTCGAGAGTCGTGGTTGCAGTAGAGGAGATGGGTTGCAGGTAGCTGATGCTGACGAGCTGAAGTTGCTGTTGCTGTCTTAACTTTACAGTTGAGTATGAGAATCAGGCTATTTCTAATTCCAAAGTTAGGTTAGAAATCATTAGGCTAAATTAGGAAGCTAGGCAGGTAACTAAGGTTTTTGGCTTCATGACAAAATTTCCTTTCTGCAATAAATTGATTATGCTTAATAAAATTGTGAATTTAAAAATGAATAATTGAATAAAGTATTAAATCTTTTCATGCTTTTAAAATTATATAAAATTTAAGATTCTTTAAAACCCAAAATGACTCGGTGGTTATTTTCCTAAATGATTTGTGACATGAGTAATTGGTTGATTGTGATTCAGCTGGTCTTAATCACTATGAACTAATTTCTTAAATGAATGATTCATCGACAAAACAATGAGCAGGAGTATCTTAAGAAATAATTAAAAGAAAGTGACAAATTAAGGTAAATAGATATCCTTGCTCTTCCAGCGGTACACAAAATGGTGTTCTCCATTTAGTTCTCATGCTTCTCCTAGGAGTACGGAATTTCATAAAGGTGTAAAAGGAAATCCAGGAGTGTGTGTGTGTGTGTGTGTTTAGGCGATGTTTATGGGCCCCATCGTCATGCTTCATAGAAATATAGTTTGCCCCTGGGTGACCTATAAGTAACCTGGGAGGAGGATAGTTTTTATTGTACGCGCTGCATCACAAACCTGCCTGCTGAGAGAGGGAAGGAGCCTGAGAACCCTGCTGGAAGTGTGACTGTGAGAGAGCAGCTTGACCCCAGCGGTGTGGGCGTCCATTCCAAAAGATAGGCTGAGGAGAGTGATCTGTGTGCTTGAGGTCAACTGAGCGCAGTCTCTCTGGATGAGCAGTGCCAGTCAGGAACTGCAGTACCAACAGCTGGTGCCACTGCATGAGCAAAGTGTGTCTGAGTGGACTGTGCCTCTACATTAATGAAGTGTGTCTAAGCAGACTAAGCTGCTGCATCAATAAGGTGTGCATAAGTGGCCTGTACTGCTGCATCAAAGAAGAATACCTGAGCTGACTTGCCACAGCATCAACGAAGTGTAGCCAAGTGGACTGTGCCACTACAACAATGAACTGAACTGACTGTGCTGCTGCATCAGTGAACTGAGCCCATTTCCGTCCTGTGCCACCCTAGAAGACTACACCGAAGCAGACTGTGATCTCTGACCCGTGGCTCAAACCCCTATGTCACTTGAAGCCAATATGAAGGCTCATCGTCAGCCAGAGGCCTGTATCCTTTCCGGACCCCTGCACATCTGCACCGACCCCAGTGGTAACCTCGTCTGCTGCAGTCATAGGCTAAGTTCAAGATTACCTCCAGCCAGCAGATCTCCTCTCAGAAAAAGGATTGAGCCAGATGTGTGCAGCAGTAGCGGCCGGCATGGATCGGGAGTGGCGAGGCGGGCCGCGGGGTGGGGGGGGAGGGAGGCGGGTTTGGGACACACTATGTAAAAAATAAAAAAAACGTACCTCCTCGCCAGCGTTGTGATTGGTCTGAGTGCCATGGTTTGGTGCTCAGCCAGGGAATGGGGGCCTCGGCATGTTCTCCACGCAGGCTGTAATGCAGCCTGCATGGAGAAAGTGCGAAGTGCGCATGACTCTTTGGCCGGCCTGAGAGGGCCGGACAAAGAGTCATGCCCATTTGAAGTGGGCAAACCACTCCTCCCCTGAATACTCTCTCAGCAGAGCAGCCCTGCCCACCCCGCAAAGCTGCGCAGCAGGAACAAATACAGTGATAATAACCCTGAGTTATTATCATTGTATTTGTTCTTTCTTTCCCTGCTTTGCAGCAGTGGGGTGACGCTCCTCCGCCTTAGTCAAGGAGCTGCCACTGGTGTGCAGTGAATCTCCACCGGCTGCCCAAGAAAGACTGAGTGATTCCAGTGAGAAATAACAATTGGGGACTGCTGAGGGAAGGTAATGCCTGAACTAGTTTTTTTTTTTTTTGTATAATATTTTTATTTCGAATTTCCATACGAGGTTACAGAAAACAAAAACAACCAAAGAGCACAAAGACACTTCTTTGGTAAGTCCACATACTTAGCAAGCATTATAACAGACTTTGAAACATTCTTGTTACTTCTTAGAGTTACATTGTAGACGTGCATTTACTTTCACAGGATCTACATCTCAATATATCATGCATAATACTGTGAAACTGGAAGACATTCCCAAAAATATGTTACAACCTAGATCTTTTCGGCACGAAATATGAGAATCGTACAGTTCTGGAGCACTATAGCTGACCTGGGGGCCTATCATAACTGTCCTCTCCCATCCATCAGACTCCCTTAATATTACTTCTAAACGGGAGGGTCCCTTCTGTCCCCATCATTGTCTTTGGCAGCCCTATAAATTCCATATAGTTCCCAAAAATTCTTAGGACGGTTGCGTGGTGGGAGGAGTTCACTATAGTTTTCCGTCTGCGTACAGCAGTACATCATGTCTCTCGACTAGCTGTCTATAGTGGGAATCGGGCCACGAGACCAGCAAATTGCCACCCTGCGTCTCTCCATTAGCAACCCCATGTCAATTAAACGTCTAGTAGATTTAGGCAGGCGTTTAGAATATCCCAGTAACGCCCGAGTAGGGTCTGGAGTAATCTTTTCCTTAATGATTTCCACCAATGTCTTAAATATCAAAACCCAGAAGTTGGCAATTCCCGGGCACAACCATGCTAAATGAAAGAAATCAGCCGGGGTGGTACCACATCTTTCGCATTCAGCCGATTCCCTCAGCCCATACCTATGTAATCTTCCAGGGGTATAGTATATTCTATTAAGAAATTTAAAGTAGATCAGCCTATGCCTGCCATTTAGAGATATATACGTTTCGTGCTTTCACAACAGTACCTCCACATTCCATCGTCTATATCCATCCCCAAATCTGTCTGCCAGGCCAAACGGGCTTTAGTATAATGGTTGGCCCGATACTCCTGTGCTGATTTATATAGCCTGGACACAATCCGCACTGGCAGTTCTGTTTTTATCATGACTGTGAGTGGGGCGACATCAGGTGGCTCCGCAAGGTCACTTCCCAGAGTTTCTTTAAGTGAGTGCCTCATTCTGTGGAAGTGGAATCTATGTAACAATGTATTATGTTGACCCTGTGTAGTCACTTCTTCCATCGTCTTCGCCACACCCTCCTCAAACAGTTCCCCGATCTTAGTAATATTTATATCACTCAGTGCACGAGTTACCCCCCTATCCGTGCATGCAGGTAGCCGACGACACCATTCGAGAGGAGCCAATGGGAATATAATATGACTCCAGCTTGCAACTTGAGAAGATGGTGCCAAGCATGTACGGTCGAATTGATTGAATCAAGAATCCCAGTTCTACGGTTCGGAGGTTGAAATAAGAGTGCTAGCAGAGGAAGCGGCGCTGCAACCACTTTCTCAATCTGGATGTGCGGTGTGTCTGCGGGGCCATGTATCCAAAAATGAGCGTGTGCGCACTGCGTGGCCCCAAGACCACCCATACGATAAGGCAACGTTAGTATATCCCATCACATTCTAGCATGTTTCCCAGCCCAGGCCAGCCTGAGTAGTAGCGATGTGAGCGTGCAAAAGAAAGAGCTAGGGAGGACCATCGGAATATTAGCAAACAGAAATAAAAAACGTGGGAGCACAACCATTTTCATGATGGATACCCTACCCAACAATGAGAGTGGCAGTCTAATCCAGCGCTCTATATCGTCTTCCAACTTGCTGACTGCAACTCCATAGTTTTCTCAGAACACTACCTCCGAATCCGTATGTACTTTGGCACCCAAATATCGCACCGGGTCTGTCGTCTACTGCAAAGGGAACTCGGGGGTAAACTGCGCAGTCGCAGCAGTGAGTGGGAATATGATTGATTTGGTCCAGTTGACCTGAAGACCAGACAATGCACCAAACTGGACCACCTCACGGAGGACAGGAGACAGATTGTGTTCAGGGTCCCGAACGTAAAGCAGCGTATCATCTGCGTACGTAGATATAACTAACTCATACCCCGGGAAGTGAATACCTCTGTATCTACGGTATTCCCTCAACGCGCAGGCCAACGGTTCCGCGGTCAGTGCATAGAGGAATGGGGAGAGCGGACATCCTTGCCTCGTCCCCCTGGTAATGCGTATGGTGTCTGTTACCATGTCTCCAATTTTTATTCTAGCAGTTGGATTATTGTACAGAACGCCCAACATTTGCAAACATATGCCCCCCAGCCCTAATCGCGTCAAAACTTGTCCCATAAAAGACCATTCGACCGAATCGAATGCCTTCTCCATATCCAGGAACACTGCAACAGCTTGCACTTCCGGCCTGATATGTTGAATCGCGCCGAATACTGTTCGTAAATTATACGTCAGGTTCCTACTGGGAACAAAGCCGGCCTGTTCCGGAGCGACCAGCAACGGAACAAGTGGGGTCAAGCAATTTGCCAGTATTTTAGCATACAGCTTTGTGTCGACATTCAACGACAGTGGGCGATACGACGCACACTCCGTTGGTGGTTTGTCTGGTTTCAAAATGGCGACAATAAGAGCCTCTCTCATAGATGGAGGCAGCTGACCATTTTCATAAATCTCTTCAAACAGCGTGTGAAGACGTGGAATGAGCAAATCCTTAAACTCCTTATAAAAGGATACCGTTAGTCTGTCTGCGCCTGGAGCGCTTCCGGCTCGCATTCCAGATAGTGCCGCCGTTATTTCTTCTATTTCTAACGGGCGCATGAGGTATTCCCTGTGTGTATTCATCAGCCAGGGAAGTTTGATGTGCGATAAATAGTCTAAAATTTGCGCGTCCAGCTCTCCGGTTCTAGAGGTATATAATGTGGAATAATAGTGCCTAAATCTGTCAGCTATGTTCAGTGGTGTCATGATGGGTTCCCCCTGTTCGTCATTAATTACTGTCACCTCTGCTTTCTCCCTTCTCCTTCTTAGTAGTGAAGCCAAGACCGAGCCCGGTCGCTCGCCTTCTCCAAACGTGCGGGCCGTGGCATACTTGCCCAAGTGCTTGAGTTCCGAGTCATGCCTGAACTAGTTAAAAGGGATAATCTGCACTTGTACCTTGATAACTGCCCAGAAAGAACTCAAACACAGAAAGGGGGGAACCTACCGATCCTACGTAGGATAGATATCTGGGACGAGGTGAGTGAGAGGGGCGGGGGGACAGGACTCGAGTTGCAATTGCCCCAGTGTCTGAAAAGCATTTGTACCTGTTATGTTTCATACAGGTACTCGGATATAGGCTCAGGTAGTAACTAAACCTTTCACCTATATTTCCCCTGCCATTACACTACATAACGGTTCTTGGTACTGACCTTTTACCTAGTCTCTGAAAACTAGCCTCATTCATTATGCATGAGGATTCTTGGAATCTCAGCAGGACTACCATCTTCTGCATAATAACTATGTATATGGGTCATTGCTTCCGTCATCCTGGTCCGACATGACACAGCAAGGTAGATCCCCTGAGGGATATACCACTTTGGGTATATAAACACCATATCTTTGCTGAGGTAGGGAGAGGAGAAAAAGGACTTCCATGCTGACACACTGACGCGAGACGCTGAGGTTCCTGCACACAGACACTGCAGCTTGCAGTGGTCTGACATCCCTCGCAGGGTGTCCATCTCGAGACCAGGACGGGGTCCCACAGTCTCTCACTTCAGGTAATGGGGTTGTCTTTATCCTAGGGAGATTCTTGGCTTCACACCTACATATCTATAAATCTGCATTAAGTCAATACAAAACCTTGCTGATTGCAGAAAAAAGGCCTGTTTCTCCAGACAGATTGAGAAAGACAAGAATTCATCTAAAGAACTGTTTGGGGTAGTAGAGAAGCGTTCCTCTCTACCTAAGAAAAGGTGCACTAAGCACAGCGACAGTTTCTGTGAGGGCATTGCAGAGGCCTTTAGAAATAAAGTTAAATACATTTACGACTCTTTTGAAGTCATTCCCGCTCATGCTCCTAATGAGTTACTCCCAAGTTCAGACCTCAGTGGAAAGATCTTTCCCCGCTTCTCACAGGGTACTACTGAACTAGTGGATCAACACATCAAAGAAATCTAATCTGGATCCCCATGGGATCCATGTCCACCCGCATTCCTGAAAGATATAGCAAAGGAGGTGAGCCCTCCACTCACAGAAATTTTTAATAATATGTTCACGTCTGGTATCTTTCCGGCTCCTTGGAAGGACGCGTCAATATTGCCACTGTTAAAAAAAACCAACCTGGACGATTCTAATCCTAACAATTATCGCCCGATAGCCAGGCTGCCGCTCCCAGCCAAGATAGTGGAGAAAATTATGAACAAACAGTTAGCTCAGTTCATACAAGAAAATGACTTACTTGATCCCTCCCAATTCGGGTTTCGACCTGAACACAGCACAGAAACATCACTAATCAAAGCCACCGAAGAGATCAGGAGGGTGATGGACGGAGGGGCGCTGCCGCCCTCATGCTCCTCGATCTGTCGGCGGCTTTTGACACTGTGGATCATAACCTACTACAACGGCGTCTGGAAACGTTAGGGGTTAGGGGTCTGGCTCTGGCCTTGGTATCCTCCTTTCTGAAGGATAGAAGACAAACAGTGATGCTGGGCCAGTTTAAATCAACACCCTATGTCCTCCCTTGTGGGGTCCCACAGGGCTCGTCACTTAGCCCAGCACTATTTAACATTTATGTATCAGAACTCGCCCCTTTGATCCAAGACTTCGGCTTTAGTCTCACCTCATACGCTGATGACACCCAGATTGTGGTGGCAGCGTCCAAAGATCAAGCCTCCCCATCTTTGCAGTTTCAAAACTGCATGATGGAAATAAACAGGTGGATGGGAAAGCACTGTCTCAAATTAAACTCTAAGAAAACCGAAGTGGTGATCTTTGGGAATATGCAACCCAGTTGGGACAACCTTTGGTGGCTGCCAAAACCAGTTCTTAAGGCGAAAAATCTGGGGGTGCTGATTGATAATAAACTCACCTTATCTCAGCAGACCAATGCTATTGTGTCCACCTCCCATTTCTTGATCAAGAAACTGAAGAAGATTTTACCTTACATTCCCGTCGACTCCAAAAGAACGGTAGTGACCGCATTTGTGCAGTTTAAGCTAGATTACTGCAATGGACTCTACCTGAATATGCAGAAACAGTACCTTAAAAAACTTCAGATGATACAAAATGCTGCTGCAAGATTAATACTGAATGTCCCTAAATACGAGTCAGTAGCTAAGGAAATTCGAAGACTCCACTGGCTTCCGGTAGCGCATCGCATCAAGTTCAAGGCGTTATGCTTAGCTTACAAGGCCTTGAACAACACCGGACCAGTGTTTCTCAAAACTCTCTTTTCTTTGTACCATCCGGTCAGACAGCTACGCTCCACTGGTGCCAGACTTATGAGGGTTCCAAGTATTCGAACCACATGCTGGGGAGACCGTAGCATATCTTATGGCACAGCAAAGTTATGGAATACACTTCCAATCGATATCAGAAATGCTAGCTCACTGACCTCTTTCAGAAAGGGTCTAAAAACCTGGCTATTTCAGAATTAGATCTTTTTCCGGGCTTACCTCTGTCCTAGCGCCAAGACACCTCTGGGTATTCGTGCGCTCAATACATTTTATTAACATATCATACATGCTAGGTACGCGTAGGTATATCTAGGTAGGGTTGCATCGTAGGAGTACGCCTTATTATTGTCATGTATTTCTATACCTGCCAGTATTAATTGTTTTAGCACTATGACTATGGTAGGAATCTACCATGCTTTTATTCTATTGGTGCTTACAATCATTTATATCTGTTTCTGTCTTATGGTTGTTTCAGCACACCTATTTTACATTAGAATGACGCTGGTTCAATAAATGCTTATTGAAAAACGTCCCCACCATTTATTCTGTGTATTTCTCCGAGACGAAGTGAGCACGAGTGACTGGGCGAAAAGTACTGTGCTATTTCCACGATTCTGAGGGATCAGGGTTGTCATGTTCGATAGTTGCCAGAGACTATTCACTCCTTGGTAAGAGGGGCGCATAGAGGCACTGTGAGCTAGCAGGACTACAGACTAACCTATCCTGTGGGGGTATCTGGAATCAGTCTGGATACCAATCCCATAGTTTACATTGTCTAAATGCACAGATCCTATATAGATTTATAGGAACTACACGACATGGCGCCACCAACGTTGGTTTGGTACTTATTTAACGGTCAAATCTGAGTAGTTCAGTCGTGCAGTTCTCAGAGGCACCTACTCACATTTATCCAGCGACGTCTGGAGTGGAGAGGGACAAAATCCGCCACAGCTGAGTAGGCATATCCTATGTATTAGCTGTAGGTTTATCAAGTTTGAAGGACAAATAGTTCGCTGTTGTGCATAAAACCTTATCTCAGTTTCCTTGAAACTTTTTTCAATAATGGCTGACGAAGACGCCGCTGCGCAAGCACAATGTGCGAAGGCAGTAGAGGAAGGAGTAAAAGAAGGCGAAATAAACATTTCAGAAAATGTCAGAACTGGCCTTACTTTAAAACTAGCAGACTATGGAGTCACAGCTAGGGGTGGGACAGTAACTTTCATGATTTCGGCACACGAGTCATACAGAACAGAGGTATTCTATTCATGGGTCAAATTCCCACCAGCAGATGCACGCACAAATACATTTCATTCTTACACTGAAGATGAAACACCAAATGAATACTGTCCATATGAGGACATCGAAGTTCCGCTCACCTACCAGGAGCACATAAACTGGTTAAAAGGCGCCCTCCCACATACAAAGGAAAAAGGGGGACTTGGTCCGCTCGGAAGAGATGGAGCAACTTGGCCAGTCCTAGCGGCTTACACACCGCATCCAGACATTGACACAATGCCAGTAGCAGACTTACGTCCACTTCATAAAGAAATAATAAAACTTTACAGAAACCTGACACAGTTCGTGATGAGAACACTCACACTTCAGCCAACAAGGGCTACACCTACAGGACAAATTCAGGGATCTACAACTAAAATAACTCCATAAACTCTACAAGCAGTTATGGGTAAAATGCCCACTAGACGTGAGCAAATGCCATTCTGGATAGCTAAGAAAATAACACAGTTAGAGGCAGTGTTTCCACACACAAGCCCTCAAGAAAAACACAGAATGCTAACAATCTGCTTGCCAATGGGGATAGCTCCCCAGATAGAGGTTTGGGGTACAGTTTTTGCTGCCATATATACCAGAACTCATGGTATCCCTTCAATAGCAGTAATACCAGATGTATTAAGACAAATACAGAATGAGTATGGAGCAGAACCTGCTCTGAACTTAGGAATCAAATTGTTATGAAATTTTGCCCAGGTATCAACTATTATATTAGCAAACATAAAAGGGGAGGCAGCAGCAGTGGCAATACACCAACGCCTGAGGGATTTCACTCCTTTACAACAGGAGCGTGAATTACCTAAAATTATCAAAGATACCTATGTCGAATTAGGTAGAGATAGTTTGGGAGCTAGAGCAACAAAACCTCAACTCATGGGTGGTCCTGAAAAAGATAACACCAAGCAAGCACCTGATTCTTCCAAGAAGAAATGGGATAGTAAAAAACAAAAGAATAGAGAAAATAGGTCACAATCCAGGGGTGGGTCTCCTAAACAGGAGCCCTCCAAAAGGAGATACAACCTTAGGAATAGAGATAACATTAAAAAACCTGACAGTTATCAGGATACTGACACACGTTCCTCTTGTTCCTTTCAGGGTTCATCAAAAAACTCTGCGAGGGAAGGACAGTCAGCACACAGACAAGAAGAGCATACAAAGTCCAGAGACACGTAACGCGCTTCAGACTATACTTCCAAAAAATAAGAGAAACCAAAATCAAAACCTCAATTTAAAAAGAAGAAGGGAGCAGGTCTTAAAGTTAGACATGCACAGAATTCTGAGGACTCAACTTCTGAACGGGGAATGGGCTCTGACGATGCTAGACAGTGCAGCAGAAGTAACAATAGCTTGCCAGAACCTGATGGAATTTCTGGTGACAGCGGAGTTGAATGAACATATCAAGGTGGAGACACCGGATACGAGGGTAAGTGCCCCACATAGGTTACATGAAATAACACTCCAAATGGAGGGGGACAAACCCAGAAAAATTAAAGGTCTCTTTTGGGAAAACCTGACTTATGGATATGACATCCTTTTGGCTGAAAAAGATTGGCCTCCTGAAATTGTTATGGAGTGCCCAAAGGGAGAAACAGTAATTTTACCAGCTTTTTCCGACATCGTTCCAGTATACTTAAAACATTCATATGCGCAGGAGTGGGCGGTAGCACTTGCTCCAGCATTGTATCGCAACCATGTTGGGTGGGATGCTGAGTCACCTCACCATGTAATCCCAGTAAAAACTATTAGAGACAGTACCCAATAAAACAAGAAGTGAAAAAACAAGTCAGGGAGGACTTGGATCAACTTGAATACCAGGGTGTAATTGAAACTTGCACCTCTTCAATGAATAATCCTTTGTTTCCTGTAATGAAACCCGATAATTCATACCATCTAGTTTTAGACTACAGACATCTGAACACATGCACTAAAACATTTGCAGTACAGAATGCACAAAGTGCCGCATTAATGAATAACATTGTGCGTAAAAAATACAAAACAACGCTATATCTCAAATGGATTTTTCTGTCAAAATATAGCGTCTGAAAGCAGATATTTGACAGCATTCTCAGCGCTCGGTTCTCAGCGTGAATTCTGTCGACTATGTCGATGATATTTATCTGACGGATGATGATTTAATGGATCATTTGACCAGGGTGAGCAACATAATTTTGGGGTTTGCCTTTGAGGGCTACAAATTCAACTTTAAAAAATCGAGAATAGCCTACCTCAATGTCCTATTTTTGGGATATGAGCTTTCAAGTGAAAGGAAAAGCCTGGCAGCTAACTTTTAGAAAAGTGTGCGCTGCTCCAACCTCCTAAATCTTTGAAAAATGGACAATCCATATTGGGATTCTTAAATTTTGGCAGAACTTACATTTTAGATTACGCAGAAAAAATGAAACCTTTCTCCGACCTAATAAGACCTGATTTTTCAGTTAGGCTTTGGACACAGGAACACACAGATATCCTTCGTTCCTTACAAGCTGACATGATAGCTTCCAAACACCTACACACACGTGTAAACACCACAAATTTGGTGATCGGTGTTATAGCGGGTCAATCTGGGTACACTTATCTAACCTTCCATGAAGGCGAAACAGTACCTATAGCATATAAATCACACTTGTACACAAACGCGGAAATGCGTTTTGCTTCCACAGAAAAAATTCTGACAGCAGTACAAACTGCTGTAGTGAGAGAAAGAGCACTGGCTCAGGGGAAACAAATAATTGTTTTGACTCCAGTACGAGGCTGTCGCAAAGGCAAGCGTTCCGAATGCTAAATCTTTACATCCAAGATGGATACAATGGGTTCATTCTCTCACTGCAACAGATGTAGATTACAAATTTGACTCTACACTTAAAACGCAAGCATTCCTGCAATACGAACAAGAATATCCTCTCCTGAATGAAATAATGCCTCTAGATCAGTATGAATATATTATTTACACTGACGGATCTGCTCAGCCGGCAATACGAAGTAAACAGCAATACAGCGCTACGGGTGCGATTGTGAACGGTCGTATGCAGGAAGGCAAGTTCCATCCTAGCAGTACGAAGACACAGTCTCTAGGAGACTGCACAGTGCAGCTGGCAGAATTAAAAGCCCTGTTACTGGCACTAATAAATACAGATCGAGAATTCCCCACACTGATTGTGTGCAATTAATTTTACTGTGTCCAGTCATACAATGAATATCTTCACTACTGGGGTCAGAATGGGTTTAAAGACTCAAAAGGTTGCACAATTAAGCATAAATTACTTTGGGAACAGGTAGCCGAGTTGAAAAACGAACGACCAAGAGCTCACGTGATACACATGCTGGTGTTCACGTTGAAGGGAATTCATTGGCTGATGAAGCTGCAAAAGGGGCAGTACGAACTGCTGCAGTAGCTGCAATCACTCGTTCTAGCACGAGAATAGACGGAGACATAATGGTAGCTGTCATTGCTTCATGCAAAAACAGCTCAGCTGTACCAAAGAAATTTCCACTCAAGTACTCCTACAAGTTAGATGCAAATAACATTCCGTATGCTCAGATTCCAGGAGTGGGGGATAGCGTAATACCAAACATGGATCGCAGCTTAGGCTTAATACTAGCTGCACACGAGGGTCTGGGTTCTGCACAAGCAGGAGTTACCGCAACAGTTTCTTTACTGAAACAACGCTATTGGTGGCCAGGATTAACTAAACAGACAAAGAATTTTGTCCTAAAGTGTGACATCTGTCAGCAGATGAGGGGTTCCACCATAGCACGTCCAACGCAGACACCATTATTGATATCAGACAGACCACTCGCTTGTGTCTATTTGGACCACTGCGGCCCTCTACAATCAGATGGGGCTTACAAGTATATCTTGGTGGCAGTGGATTCATGCTCTAGATTCCTGTGGGTTTGGCCCCAGCGCTCGGCTGACGCTCGAACTGTTATAAAAGATTTGCGAGTCTTCATAGGGACATACGCAGTTGGCACATTACATTCTGACCAAGGCCCCGCGTTTAGCTCTAGGGCTTACAAGTAAGCCATGGGAAGTTTGGGCGTTGCACTGCGGTACTCCTCTACATACCATCCTGAAGAAAATTCGGTTGTGGAGAGGAAAACCAGGGACTTAAAGCAATCTTTAACAGCGAAGGTATTAGGTTCGGGTGGTAGTTGAGTCAATCACCTATATGGGGTCCAGAGGACACTCAACAATATGCCAAGAAGTTCCCTAGGAGGTGTCACCCCTTACGAAGTCCTATTTGGGACAAGAATGTGGGTACCTGATCTCGATTATGAAAGCACAGTGGCGGATGAAAAACCTTTTGACATCAAAAAACGTTTGGCTGTTTTACAGGACCTCAATGAATTCCGGGCACTACAAATCAACATGCAAGTAAAACGCACCGCCACTGGGGAAGTCATATCAGTCGCGGCAAGACCTGCCTGGATACCAAAAGTCCTTGCTGTCGAAGGAACAAGAACAGTACTTTTTCCGCCTCTTCCCGGCAAAAAAAAAAGATATTTATCTCCATCGATCTGATCAAACCACACTATGTGGCCGATACTGAATAGTAGGCCTCGTGGACTCCTGGGTAGCCACCGCTCTCCTCTCACTACCATACAGGAAGTTCAGACAGAAAGACTCATAACATTTGAAGAGTCACCAATAAAAAGTAATGGACTTGCCAACAATGAAATGGAACTCGTTCCTATTGAAACAGAACATCAAAACACAAATGAAAGACAAATATCATTTTGGCCTACCACCGATATCTACATCAATATGCCTCTACAAGAGACGTCTGCCAGATCAACAATACCTGCTGAGCTACCAAAGTTAGATCCAACTGCATCTGCCTACTTCATCAATTTTGATACTTTCTCTCTTGATCCCAGTGAACCTGAATCACCGCCAGGTCCAGTTTCCCATAAACATCAACTTCATGATTTCTACATTTTTCTGAAAAAGACTTATCGTGTCTCACCATGGCTACAGCTCTGGATAATAACGGGAATACTGTTTTTTCTATTCTGGATTGGCCTTGTGACTGTCTTTTGCTTACTCATGAATGGAAACTATCTCCCAGAACGCTCTGCAGTATCAAATGTGAACTTGATCCTGAAACCTCATACGTCATCTGATCGTGAACAAAGAGACCTGTTCTTCGTGAACATTACAGCAGTTCCAATTCCTGCTGGTATAGTTTGGGACAAAGTTTCATATGATGTATTTGGTCCCACTGAACTTTTGAAAATACCTCATGTATTTAAAATCTCTTTTAATGATAACATTACCTCCAGTACATTTTCTGGCAATTGGGATTTTGAAACTGTAAATAATATGTTGCCTGATTTAGAACAATCCGCTGCATTTTCAAGCATTGAAATGTTAGAGGACACAACTGATTATGACACAATGTACTGTTACCAACATTATGGTCATCACTTTTTACATAAATCCAGTCTCCCACGTAATGTTTTTACATATCACCAATGGGAACATTGTCCAACACCGCCGAAAGGTAGTTCAAGAACGTTCGCACAGATGTTTTCTTATTTTTCAGGGTTTAACACTTCCGACCCAACCTCATATTACTATAAGGTTGCACCTACAACTGCACAGAAAAATATGCTAACTGTCTGAACAAGGTTTCGACTTATGGAAGGACACTATAGACATAAAATCAGTCTGGGGTTTAAAGGAATGGCAAGTTCAGGGAACAGAGGCACTATTTAGAGCGTGCCTCATTCCACAGCAGATAATATTTCTGAATGTCACTGTGCAACAGACTTCCTGTCTTGGACTAGCCAAGAACAAAGAATTGAACACACCTCGGATTCCCTCGCCTTTACACTTTGAGGGGTGGCAAAACTTTCCAACACATGGTGGGGATACAGTAGATGACATCATACATACAGTTTCATACAATTCATCAGACCCCAATTGGAAGGGATGGTTAGTTTGGCCTACAGACACAGATAGGTGTCAAACAAGCTTCAGGGGTACCACCGAAGGGTTTAGTATCTATAGGCTGGAACAACGCTATGTACAACGAGAACATCCGGGGGTGGTGACATCATACAGTGTTGGGAAGTTATGCCTCAATTGGCTAAAAACCTCAACACTGTCCCAGGTGAAACAACACTTATCCTTACTGACAGGAGACATGGATTTAAGGGACTTTTTGCTGGGTCCCCGGAAGCCACGTCAAAAACGTTTCTTATACGCTGTTTATAATGAAATTTGGAAAGTCTCTCAATGGGAAGGTGCGGAGAGACTTCGTGAAATTGACAGAATTAACTTAGAAAAGGCTTTGGCTGTGGTTGACAATGGAATGACCACTTTAACATTCAGAATTTATTCTGTGGGCAACATTGTATCTTCTGCCATAGATATAATGGAACAGGATCTGTCCATACTACAGTACGGACAGTCTCAGTTACGTTTTATTGTGTTGTTAAGCTGGACGCTACAATCATTGCGCTCTGGTTATGTGCCAACTCGGCGATGCAGCGAGCGCAAGGTAAATAGTTGTATTTATTTATTTACTTACCTTACTCCTGCCCATCGTATGTCTGACTCCACTATCCCCCTACCCAGCCCCTCCTCCGCCCCTGCCCACCGCCCTGCAGCACTCCCTCTGTGAGCCGCCACTGCCTGCAGTTGTCTTGTCCTCACTACAGGTTCTTGGGTAACATCCTGTGTGTTTGGCTCAAAACCTTCTTCTAATGACTGTGTACAGTGTGTAACTACTGGACACATATTTGCAGCATGGGTTGGACTGTCCTAACTGGCAATATTTTTAGGTTCAGCAACGTACATTTGAAAATCATCATGGCATTCTCTTCTGAAAGGTCACTTCCTTGAGCAGTGATATCTGTTTCAAAATTGATGAACAATTACTTTGTTATATCTACTTAACTACAGTTATATTGTTTAGTTTTGTTTTAAATTTTTAAAAATTGACTGCAATTTAATGGTCATTTTATTTAACTACATCACCTATAATGCACTTTGAAAGTACATGGAAAATCCTATTTTACCTACTATTGCGAACACAATTGCTATTTTCAGTGACTAAAACCTTAAAGGTTGTCTGAAATATGGTGTTTAGCATGCATTTAGCAAAAGCATGCTAAACAACATGTTTAGAGTTACTGTGCAATATTCAACTTACCTTGAGAGGTTTCTGGAATGTCTGAGGTGGCAATTGACCTACATTGTCTGACAGATTCAGGCTCCAGAGTTGTTTTCACCAGTTCTTCAATAGCAGTTGCTGCTGAGATGGTGGGGAAGGGTCCCCCTCAAGGTCCTCTTGCCTCATTTAGGCAGCTTGCTGCCTTCACTTTTATACCAGACCTGAAATTATAGCATCTCTTTGTTATCTCTTCAATTATTATTATTATTATTATTATTATTATTATTAGGAAGCTTATAGAGCGCAATGGTTACTCCAACCGGAGTGTCCCCGCGCTAGGACATAGCTGGACCCAAGCAACCCTCCCAAGCTGCCCCCCAGTGAACGCGGACATCCACACAAGATGGCACCTTACCACTTTAGCTCTCTCGGGGGGAGACGGAAGAGCCAAGTTTTCAATTTCTTGCGGAACAGAGACTCCGACTCAACTGTCCTCAGATCCACTGGGAGCTCATTCCAAGCCTTAGCCGCCAAGAAACCAAAGGATCTTCCGCCTATCCGCGCCTTCCGCACCCTGGGCACAGTCAATCTTGCACTGCCTGATGATCTCAGATTACGAGCAGGCTGGTGGACTGTCAGGAGAGGCCGTAAGAAACGCGGCCCCCTTTCGCCAAGGATGCTGTGACTCAAACATAAAGCCTTAAAGGTAACTCTGGCCCGGATAGGGAGCCAATGCAGTTCCTTCAAAGCTTCTCCCACCGACGCCCTCCTAGGTACATTCAGGATAAGCCGGGCTGCGGCATTTTGGACCTTCTGCAAGATGTTAAGATTTTTGGCAGTCACCCCTAGATACAAGACATTGCAATAGTCAAGGCGAGACGTGACCAACGCCTGAACAATAGTTCTTTTAGCATCCAGGGGGAGAAGGTCCAAGATCTTATGTATCAACTTCAGAATGCCAAAACAAGTCCTAGCCACAGCCGATATTTGCGAGGAGAAGGAGAGATTTTCGTCGAACCACACTCCCAGATTTTTCACCTTGGCTTTCGGCACTGGACTAGTTCCTAGAGCTTCTGGCCACCAATGCTGCGACCAGAGAGAGGGCCGTTTCCCAACCACCATCACCTCTGTCTTCCCTGCATTTAACTGGAGGCAGCTCAGTCTCATCCAGTCCATGAGTTCCCACAGGCAGGTTCTGAAATCTGCAGCCCTTTCAGGTTCCTTCTGTTCCAGGGTCACAACAAGCTGAGTGTCATCAGCATATGACACCAGCTGAATTCCATGTTTCAGAACAATATCTGCAAGTGGGCGCATATATATGTTAAACAGGGTTGGGCTGAGAGCCGAACCCTGCGGCACCCCCTGGTTTAGAGGACAAGTTCTGGAACTGAAAGGATGTTGCAGGACCTGGAAGGATCTGTTTTCCAGAAAATTCTTCAACCAAATCCACGTGACACCTTTGACCCCGACTTCCCTTAGCCTCTCAAGTAGGAGGCCATGGGACACCGTGTTGAACGCAGCGCTTAGGTCCAGCAGAATCAAGGCCGCAGTCCTACCTTCATCAGCCGCAGCCCTCAACACTTCGGCTGCCAGCAGGAGAGCGGACTCCGTACCATGCATAGGCCTAAAGCCGGACTGGGTGTCATGAAGAACCCGCCTCTCTTCCAAAAACTTTGAGATTATGGCCATTCAGATGTTTCTCCGCAATTTTAGCTACATAGGGAAGTAGAGATATTGGTCTTAAATTTTCGGGAAGAGCGGGGTCCAAAGAGGGTTTCTTCAACAGAGGGAACACCATTGCATGTTTCCAATTGCTAGGGACCTGCCCTTCAATTCATCTCTGGGTAACTTCAACAGAGTTTATATTTTCCTGCATTGCCTGTCAAATGTTTTTTCTTCCGTGATTCAGGCACTGTAAGAGATGATTTGCCATATAGTTCATCATGGTTACCAACACCCTTCTCTGGTAAAATTATAAGTTATTTTTCAAATATTTTTTTCTTTTCTTTTTCCTGCCCAGAGCATCCTTGTCACTGTCCTCTCTTGACATTGTAATAGTTTTACAGGGTGTATGGCAAGCACACAGAAGGAATTCACTTGAACACTGTTGTCAATCCCCAGCAGATATGATCTCCAGTTTTAAACTGAGCATCACTTCCTGGTGATGATGTCACACATGCCAAAAGCAACGTTCGCTTATTGCAAGTGCAGTTGCAATTCTGGAAATTGCTAAATTTGATTACCTAAATAGCGGACCGAATGAACAACGACTCTCTAAAAAGTAAACAATTTCTATTGTACATACCGAATGTCGTTTACCAAATCACAAATTGCACCCATTCGCAATTTGATAATTGGAATTTGGTTGCTTTGTACAGGTCTTTTTTTATGGAGCTTAAAATCCTCCAGCAGGACAATTCTGAGGAGGGTGCATCAAAATGGGACACCTTTGCTGTGAGGTCCCCGTGATGGCTCCCAAGGTATTAGAAGTCCAAAAACCTTTTAAAGCGTAGCTTGTCAGGGTTTGTGGAGCAGCTCCTCTGGGCCACTTCTAAGGCTCTGAGGACCTCAGGGACAGCACTTAGGGGCCAGGACTCACTACCCGCAAATCTCCAGTCCAAGTCCAGTACCTACTGGTCAACTCGTCACTTCAGGAAAAATCTTAGACCAGAAATTTTTCCTTTTGTGCGAATTAATATCTCTGGGACCCTAATTGTACAACCTTTGGCTAAACAGAAATGCACCAAAACATTGTATACATTCAACAAATTGATTTCTATAACTGACTAACTGTCTCCTTATTATACAAATCACTCATATTTATTTAAATAAAAGGCAGTATAGCTAAAAACAATAGAGTGTATCTTTCATATGTCATATATTCTGCACAAATTGAAAACACACTTCAATAAACTGATTTAAAAAACAATATCTTTGCAGTTCATATTTCTCTAATGCATCTGTAATTCTCTCAACATCAATAAATTACATAGAGTGTTTTTAGTCTGATAGACCAATAACGTACATAGAGTGTTTTAGTCTAATACACCACATTGAAAAAAGCTCTGTCAAATTCTATTACAGTCAAAGATTAGAACACTTTAAAAACTCATTCTATCAAAATGCATTAAAAAAATCCAAGAAGATTCTATTAGTCAGTTATTAAAATCAATTTGGTGAACGTATACAATGTTTTAGTGCATTTCCATTAGCCAAAGGAAGTGCAATTGGGTTCCCACGGATATTAGTCTGCACGAAAGGGAAACTTTTCTGGTTTAAGCATAACACAATCCTGTCCATTTTGAAAGTGAAGGGTGACTCCCTTTGTATTGGGAGCACTTCAGGAAAAAGGCCTCTTGCAGTTTATTGGGTCTCTGTAACCACACAGGTCAGCCAACTGACCCTTTAAGTCCACTTCTTTTTCCATTGGTACAAGAGGAAGCAGGTCCAGTCCTTCTCGGCTCCTCTCAGTTCACAGAAAGCAGTTCCAGTCCCTTTCTGATTTTTCGCAGGTCCAGAAAGGGTTGGAGTGCTGCATTTATGGTTGGCACTGGCCAGTTAGGGGGTTGGTTGGGGCTCCTGGACACTCTGGGGAAAATGTTCTTTGTGGCAATCCTACCCACTTTGCCGTACTGTAAACTATCCCACTGTGCCCTTCACTCATAAAATACTAAATGGGGAAACCTATTCTCCCTTGTGGTGAGCTGTCGTGTCTACCCAGAGGTATTGGTAGGGAAATGAGCAATCTCTTGCTCCCCTCGTCCACTCAAAACCAATTCTGGAGGCTGAGGGTAGCTTACTTTACTCTGGGTTTGGAGCCTGCCTGGCTGATGTGGGCCTTGGGGACAAAGGCTTTCCCTTGTTCAGGTCTCTTCTTACACTAAACTATGAATGGGCAGGCCGCTGTCCCTTTCAAGTTAATAAATTCCCTGGGTCCATCCCTACTGTCTTTCCTGGGTTGATAGAGATCCCAGGCCCCACACCCAGTTTATCCTGCCACCAGGCCTAAGCCATTGTTCTGCTCCAGGAGCGGTTTTCTCACCTCAATAAGGTCAAGCACTTGCTGGGCAGTTACTGGCAAGCTAATTGAAATTAGCCTCCAGAAGCGTCAGTCATAAAAAAAGCAACTTTCTAAAAGTGACGTTCCCAAAGTATATATTAAAAATCTAATTTCACCAATTAATTGGACTTTTAAAAATATAAAAAATAGTCTTTGAATGATAATTTTGTCCATTTCCTGTCAAACGTTACGGATTAAAGTTTATGATCTGTACTTTGATATTTTCTAGGATCCAGCTACAGTCATACCAGTTAAAATATACTTTGAGGCTAGTCAATGGAGGAATAAGCCAACTCAAATTTTGCACGCTTCACTTTTAAATATTGGGCACCATACCTTGTGGCTATCAAGGTGTACTTTGTGCCGATTTATTATTATTATTTTAAAGCAGGGTTTCCCCACATGTCAAATAGGGTTATTTAGACTGGACAGACAGCAGATTTTCAGACTGTTGTAGTCAGGCAACATATGCTAGGCCTTTCAGGCATGTTTTACAGGCCAACCATGCGGATTGCACCATACATATTGCAGTTGATCCAGCGCGACTAATATAAATTCTTCTCTTTTGGACATAACCTCCAGGTAAAGATCACTCACAACAACTATACCATATGACGGTGGGGCCCATAACACAGCATAACCATACACTCCCTCAATTGTTCCCTGGGTCACATCCACTTTTACCAAAGAGAAGAACGAAATTGCTGGAGGAACGGGATACCTTATTAAAGTTAACAGGATATTTTCTTAAACATCATACATAATCAGTTTTAATCCTGTCGGTTCCAAAACATCAAGGTATTCCGCTCTTTGGTCGATGGACCAACTAGTAGAATAAGTTGATGGTGATTAAGACCAGCTCAATCACATTCAAAACCTAATAAAACATTACACTTATTATTGAGCTAAAGAACCACAGACTCATAGTTTTAATTATAATAAAGTTTTATCTATTTTCTTAAATGCATGAGTGAGATTCAAGTTCATTAATCATTTTAATACATTTCCATATCATTATAAGAAATAAGTTTAGAAAGAATTTTATGCATACCCCTCTTAGAAGGAGAATGAAAAGTTCACCAAAGCAGATAAATTGAAGATCACGGCATGGAATTCCCAAAACTGACTGTCTGTCCCGCTAAACAGGCCTCCTCGACGGACCTCCTATACAGGTTTCCCGCATCGGTCTCGTTCCTTTCCCCAGTCAAGTTTTAAAGTTCAAAATGTATATTTCTATCAAGAAAATGGCCTATAGAAAATAGCAGCAGCTTCTTCAGCATCAATGTTCAGTGCTCAAATATTATGCAGGAATAGCGCTCCTCCTACTTAAGAGTAGGTCCTCTTATACCCTACTACTAGCTTACTAAACATAAAGTTGCAATCGAAGGGGGCGAGAATCACGCTAATTGGTCCATTGGAGGGGTGGCAAGAATCACCACATTGCCCTCCTTGTTCAAACCGGTTCTAAAATTGTTTATGGTTAATACTTTCACACGACCTTTGGGTAATAGCAGTCCGATTGACAGTTCATTTAATGTTTCTCTTTTGTTGCTCATATTTAAACAGTCCATTGTTAATTCACTGGGGCTCATCCCCTGTTCTCACGGATGCACGCTGAGTCTTTCTTGGCATTCTCCTCGTGTCAGGTCAGCCTGACCTTGACACTTCTCACTCTGGGCTCAACTCGTACCCACGTGGTATGGTTCTGCGGCTTTCTTCCGCTTAGAGGCCATCTTTGCGTCTGCGCATTGACCTCATCTGCCTCGGCAGCCATTTTTACAGCACGGCCTAACAGGCCCGAACGAACTATCATGAAAACAAACACAATCATAATTAAAATAAAGAAAATAAGCCTTTCTGTTTCCCACCCGTCATTCTAAGTACCCCAATTAGGTGTTACCTAGCAAAAGCGACATTTAAAGCCATGTTTACTTACCATCTGCATTCTTTTGCCACAATACAATTTTTACTACATAGCACAAATCATGCAATTTTACTCTAATTAGTACGCAAATCACTATATTAGTATTACTTCACCTTTACAATTGTAAATAAGTTAACTTTGCACATAAATTGCGATTACCGTTTATATAAGTGTTTACCAAAAGGTGTAAAGTGTTGGTTAGTCCATCAAACAATTAGTAACATTAATTTATTAGTATGGATATTAGGGGGTTCCAAAATCTTTTCATTTACCTCGCTCCATCAACTCCCCCCTTTGGTGATTTTTAATATCACCACAAAAACCCATGTTACACAATTTTTCAGACAGAATGTTTCTTGTCCACTTGCTTTTGTTAGGTCACACATCAGTGTCCCTTTCATCTTGTCTTTTTGTTCTTTCATACATGTTTTCTTTTAGTTCTTCAAGTTCTATTTCTCCCAATTCTCGTTCTCTTTCTTTCTTTATCTTATTTTCTCTTTTTATTTTATTTTGTTTTTTTCTCCTTTTAACACATATAACAACTAATTTCACTAATAACACCACTAATATTACTACTTTTGCTGATATTAAAACTTTCCCCACAATAGAACCACCTATTTCAGTGAACCATTTTGGTATTGAGGAAAAACTCTTACCAAGTTTCTCCCAGGCACCTTCAACCTCCAGTGGAGCAAGCTCTTTGTGCAAATTAGTAATATTCTTTATATACTTCTGTATATTTTCACTTTTATCTGGAATGTAAGTGCAACTATGTTGGACTTTCAGCATTCCACAGACTCCACCCTCTTTTGCCAAAAGAATGTCAAGGGCAAGTCGATTTTGCATCACCATAGCTCTCATGGCAACCATCTCGGTATTTACCATCAAGAACCCTCCAGCAGTATTCGTTGATAAACGATCTACTACTGTGGACAATTTCCGAATTTTAAATGCATTCATTATACCCACTGCTGGTATCAATGCTCCAAAAATATCACCAACTATTTCTGAAAAACTTTCCCTTTTTCTACGTGTGAATGTTTCACCCATTTTGTGTGTTCCTTTCTCTCCTCTCTCCACATGAAAAATCTTTGGAAAGACCAGGCCTAAATAGCACGACCCATACCAATGATCCGGCAACCTGTAATAAGCTCTATTTCCACAAATATAATAAATCCCTGGAAATATTGGATCTTTTCCTCCTTTGAATCCCCATCCTCCTAAAATTGTGTAATTGTCTCAGCATTCACTGGAACCCACGAAATAGTTATCATACCTAGTCCTATTTCTACTAATGCACAGCTTTCCCTGTTGGGGCCAATATAGAGTCATAGCTGCGTTTGTCTCTCTCTTATCATTATTTTCTCCTTCAAACGCCCAAAGGGGTGTTTTTGTCTCCTCTTCTATTACTTTTCTTTGAAACTTAACTCTTCTGTTTTCTACCATCTCTAAAAATACCTTTTCTTCTTTCTTTAATTCACAGGTAAGATTGTGCCTAGCTATATACTCTAATGTTAAATCTTTATTTTCTAGGGAAAATTCACCAAACATCATTGCTTCTTTCACCTTATTCAATTCAGGGATTATAGGAACTTTTGCGAAAACCTTATTTATGTCAATATAATAATATTCTAATCTACCTGTTTTATAAAATAAACTAGCTAAAACACTACATGTTATCCCATACGTCAAAGGAAGGTGATGATAGGTCACACCTTCTGTGACAGACGCAGGTAATTGCATACAAACATAACAATCCCTCACATCCATTGTTTCTACATATTCATATAACAATTTTGTGAAAACGTTCTTTGAAAAATCAGTTATAGATCTATCCTTATGTAACTCGGCACTATCTATTAATGTTGCTGTGTTCTGTGTGTTAGCTTCTTTATCCTTTTTCGTGTTGTTTCCTAATATGGACGTTTCTTCTACAGCTAATCTAATTGGAATGGTGATTGCTAAAATAAGCCAGACAAACATTAATAAACCTGTACAAAAGAAACACATTCTACACCATCTACGTAAAAACTCACATCTAGATTTTCTATTCTCCGTGTCTACCATTTTGTTCTATTACTTAACTATTTATATATGTACAGAAAATGTGTCACCACACCTCAGAATGATGTATCAGCCACTCTACCCTCTCACTTTGTCTCGTTTGGTACTTTCTTTAGTTATTTTCAGAACTCTTCCTTGTCTCGTTCAGGTTTTGGTGTCCAGTCCGGGTTTTCTCTTTAATCTTCTCAGACTTGTTGCACTTCACTTTCACCCATTTGCTTGCAGCTTTCTTCTGGTCTTTCACCCATTTGCTTGCAGCTTTCTTCTGGTCTCTCGTGAGTGTTATCTTCTTCTTTGATGTCAGTCAATGCGATGTATAGCCACTCAGGTGACTTATATTTCAAATTAGGTTTCTTCGCTCTCTTCGTTTTCTGCAATTGTTTTCCACTTTGTTTTCCTTGTTCCCTTTGACTTGTTATCTCATTTACCTGTTCTGCATTATCTCTATTTCAGTTTATTATTTTGTATCTCAATCTTTTGACTTCGTGGGGCCAATTGTCTCCTTTTCTCGGCCTTTTTGGTTCACTTTCCTTTTCCTCTCGTTCAGCTCCGCAAGTCCTCTTTCTTGGTCCTAGTCTCTGTTTTCTCTCTTCTTCACTTTCTTCTGATTCTGTTTCAGAACTTATTTCACTTCCTCTTATTTTGAACTTTATGATTTCACCTTCATTATCTAAATCTGAACCTTCCTGTGTCTTTTCTGTTTGGACACTTGTTTCTATCCCTCCTCGAGTTTCTTCCGAATTCTCGTTGGTCTCTGTCTGTTTCAAAATTTCCCTGTTGTTCTTTTATTTGTTGGTCTGTCCCTATTGCTCCTCGGGGTTCTTCCGATTCTTCTTCTATCTCTCTATCTGAATCTATCCCTCCCTCGTCTAATTCGACAATCTTTGAAGGAAATCTACCATAGCTTGTGCTTGGCTGATCATTGTCACTGTCTCTTGGTTCAGTTTCTTCGTTTATAATGTCAGTTTTCCATTTATTCTTTGGCTTTTCATCACAATCTGATTGGTCTGTTTCAGATGCTGAACTAGTATCTGATATTTCCAGATGTCGACTTACAGGTCGATCTTCAAGTTCTGGAACCTTCGTTATTTCAAGTTCTTCTTCTGTTGCCAAATTTGTACCTGGGTCTTCCAGATGTCGACTTACAGGTCGAGCTTCAAGTTCTGGAACCCTGTTTGTTTCGACTTCTGCATCGGATGCTGAACTAGTATCAGATATCTCCAGATGTCGACTTACAGGTCGAGCTTCAGGATCTGGAACTCTGATAGTATGGCTGGCATGCACCCAGTTTTTCACTCCAGCACATTTGACAGCAGCTGTTGTCACCAGGATCACTTGACGTGGTTTATCCCAGCGAGGAACCAAACAGTTTCTTCTTCTGTGGACTTTTATGCGGACCCAGTCTCCTGGACTCAACTCATGAGCTGGTTTTCTTTCGAGAGTGGTCGCATCCGGTCCAACCTGATGAAACACAGAATGTACCACATCAGCCAATCCTTTGCAATAATCCAACACGAGATCATCAGTTATAGTCAGCAGTTTGTTGACAGGTACATGTGCTTGTCTCATTGCTCGTCCCATGATTATTTCGTGGGGACTTAGACCTGTTTTTCTGTCAGGTATGCTTCTAAATAGTCATTAGCACCAATGGTAGGGCATCAGGCCATTTGAGTCCTGTGGCTTGACACATTTTCCCTAACCTATTCTTTATTGTTCCATTCACTTGTTCTACTACTCCAGAAGCCTCTGGTCTGTAAGCACAGTGCAATTTCTGTTGAATGTCAAGAGCTTCACATATCAGTTGAATTAGCTCATTTTGAAAATGTGTTCCTCTATCTGTTTCAATCGTTACTGGAAAGCCATATCTTGGAATGAATTCTCTCAGCAGGAGCTTGGCTACAGTAACTCCATCATTCCTTCTTGTCGGATAGGCTTCCACCCAATGAGAAAACAAACAAACGACCACAAGAACGTACTTTAGTCTATTGCTTGGGGGCATTTCGATAAAGTCTAGTTGCATTCTAGTAAAAGGACCTCCTTCCTGCCCTATTGTTCCTAGACTCACTACTGTTTTCCTTCCTGGATTTATCTGTTGGCAAGTAAGACATCTTTGACAAAGACTCTCAGCTATAGCTCTGAATTTTGGGTTATACCAGGTTTGTCTGAAAAGTCGGATCATGGCATCCCTTCCAATATGAGCTTGTCCATGGTACAGCCGTGCCATGTTAGAAATCATGCTATCAGGCATAACTGGTCTTTCATCTCTATAAACTCAAACGTCATCTTCCTCCCTCTTTCTGCATCCTGCTTTTATCCAACCATCTTTTTCCTCATTGTTTGCTTCTTCCTGTAATTGTCTTACCTCATCCCATGTTTCAACAATGTTAGTAAACAGCAAGGGACATGGAACATGCTCTCTTTCTCTTCTTCGGTTTAACGAAACCACATTTTTAGCACAATATTGGGCTATCTCGTCTGCATACCTATTACCCACGGTAATGTAATCCGCCTCATTTTTGTGTGCAGCACACTTCACCACTGCGATCTGTTTAGGCAGCTGTATCGCCTCAAGCAGTTTCTTCACAAACTCACCATTTCTAATTGGAGTTCCTGCAGACGTCAAGAAACCTCTCTGAGACCAGATCTGTCCAAAGTCGTGGACCACTCCGAAGCCATACTGGCTATCTGTGATCACCGTAATTCGGACATTCTTTCCCAGTTTGCACGCTTGAATCAGAGCAATCAGCTCAGCCACTTGGGCTGAACGTATCCCTCTCAAACAAGATGCTTCCATTATTGCAGCTACTGTACACACAGCATACGCCGCACTCAAAACTCCTTCACTTGTCCTCAGACATGAACCATCCACAAACATCACATAATCTGATTCTTTTAAGGGCTCATCCTTTATATCCGGCCTTGGTTTCGTACAAAATTCAAGCACGTCCAAGCAATTATGATCGACTTCATCTTTGTCTTCTACACTCCCTTCATCTGGCAATGATGTCGAAGGATTCACACTTGTGCATCTGTCAATAGTTACATTGTCTGCACTCAAAATCACCTTTTCATACCTAGTCAGCCGACTATGTGTCATAAATTGAGTTTTGGTTCTTGTCAAAAGAATTTCAACAGAATGTGGAACATAATACTCTCAATGGATATCCCATCACTATGCCTTCACTTTGTTCCAGACTCACACAAGTAGCAGCTACTGCTTTTAAACAGCCAGGCAACACCTTTGCCACTGGGTCTAAAACAGCTGAAAAATATGCAATAGGTCTTTTCATTTTTCCATGTCTTTGCACTAAAACTGAAAGTGCACATCCATCTCTCTCACTACAATACAGTTCAAATTCTTTTTCATAGTCAGGCATTCCCAGTGCCGGTGCTTCACACAGTCTTGTTTTTAGTTCTTTGAAGGCTTTCATTTCTTCGTCATTCAATTCAAACGGATCTTTAACATCCTTTTTCGTCAATCGCTGCAAAGGTTTTGCAATTAATGAAAATCCACTTATCCACTGTCGACAATACCCAACCATTCCAAGGAACATTCTCACCTCTCTTTGTGTCATTGGAGCTCTCATTCCTCGGATAATCTTTATTCTCTCCGTTGTTACCTTCCGCATTCCCTTTTCAATCTTGTGACCTAGGTATTGAACTTCCTGTTGACAAAACTGTAATTTAGACGGAGACACCTTATGTCCTCCTTCGGCTAAGTGGTTCAGTAAAGCAATTGTGTCGGTAACGCATGCTTCTTTGGTTTTTGATGCCACTAACAGGTCATCAATGTACTGAACCATCACAGATTTTTCAGGCATTTTTAAATCTTCCAACGATTTCTTTAGGATCTGATTAAAGATTGATGGACTTTCGGTATACCCTTGAGGAATTCGGCACCATGCCAAAATATGCTCTCCAAACCGGAACGCAAATAATGGCTGGCTATCTGGATATAATGGAATAGAGAAAAATGCATGGCACAAATCAATGACTGTGTACCATTCTGCATCACGTGGAATCTGATACAGTATTACAGCGGGGTTTGGCACAATTGGACAACAAGGAATAACGATTTTATTGACTTTTCGTAAATCTTGCACTATCCTATATGTCCCATTTGGCTTTTTCAGTCCCATTATAGGTGAATTACATGGACTGCTCATTATTTCTTTCAAGATTCCCTGTTCAATCATTTTATTGATTACAGGTGTTATTCCTTCGATAATTTCTGGCGTCAATTTATATTGTGGAGTTTTTGGGTAATTTGTTCCTTCTCTTACAGTAATTTTTACAGGGTCTACTCCTCTCATTAACCCAATGTCTTCGCCTGTAAAATCCCATACTTCAGATCTGACTGTTTCTTTTAACTCAATTGGGATTTTCTCTACATCAAACACAGGAAACATGTCATTCACTCCTGGCTCTAGTTCTGCCATTGTCATTTTATATAATACATCTTCATCTGGTGTCTGAAATGCAATCCCATCCGGGGTACAATAAATGGTGCAATTCATTTTACAAAGTAGATCGCGTCCTAGTAAGTTTACAGGACTGCAATCACACACCACAAATCGGTGCATTTCTCTGAATGGTCCAACTTTCACCTCTACTAGTTTGGTAAGAGGCGCCTTAATCTGCTGGTTTGAAACACCTACGACTTGGATATATTCACCTGAGAGAGGAAGGTTTGGAATTTCCACTGATCTAACAGTAGAACGGGTAGCTCCAGTGTCCACAAGGAATGTAACATTTGCACCATTCACTTCTCCATCCACAAATGGACCTGTCTGGTCTACCTCTAAAGTTGCGCCAAGTACGCACTCTTCCTCCTCTCCTACGCACCGTCATAAACTTTCATCCGATTCATTCCCATCCTGTCGTAACCAATACTGCGATATTGCAGCTGCGCGCGGCAATTGTGTTACCTGCTCTCCTCCGTAGAATCCTGTCTCTGCACTGTATCTCTGAGGGTTTACACTCTTGGGAAGAGGTGGTTGTGGCACCTGACTCTGTTGAGTAACTACCTGCGGTTGCTGCAGCTGTTGGTAACTCACCTCACTCTGCACCTGTGGATTTAATGATTGATTTTCCGTATTAGCTTTTGGAGGAAATTTACACTCGTGGCCACTTCTTCTTTGCCTCTTCTATACTCATTTGACCTTTGCCTTTACCTATATTGGGTTTGGATTTAGTCTGTCCTGTCTCATTAATTTGATTATTCAGTTGAGCTTCTTGTTTTTCTGCAACCTTCACTTGTGCCCACATCGCCTTTTCTTTTAATTTACGCTGTCTACACTCAATGTCATCGCTACAATATTTAGCATACCTCAACACTTCGTCCACAGTACTGTTCTTCCAACATAACATATGCTGCTTAATCATTTCACTTATTTCTGGTTTCAATCCATAAACAAATCTATATACAAAATGACTCATGTCCTTTTCACTCAGAGTTTCATAACCGCTATACTGTTTAAAAATAAAAGCAGCCTTTCATAGTAGGCGTGTACAGACTCCTTACTCTCTTGCGTAGTTCTGTCAATCTTTACCCAATCAGTTTCTTTGGGTGGAATTTTGTTTTTCAAAAATGTAATAACCTGTTCGTACTTCCTCATTACTTCTGGACCTGGCGCTCCAGTTTTTGCATCTCTAGGATATTCTACTGTTGGCCAATCAATGGTAATCTTACATTCTGTCCATAAATCTGCTGGTACTACAATGTCAAATAATCCATCCAAGTCTACCCACAACACTTTTGAAACTTTGACAAACCTTTCCACTTGTCTGTACCATTCTACAGGCTTTTCTCTCAATTTCGGAAAATCATTTGTAAATGACAGTATATCTTGTCTGGACCATGGAACATGTACATAACTACCTCCTGGAGTTTCTCTCATTGGATACTCCCGTCTTTCACCGCAAAAGCCAAAGACGCTTTGTCGGTTGTTCCCTCTTTTCTTTTGGTCCACCTGCTCCTCCATCTGTCCACATCACCCCATTTTCTCAACAAAACAATCAGTTCTTTTATCTGGGTTAATCGTCCTGATGTGTTCAAATTTTCTATATCTTTTTCACAAAAATCTACCCTATATGGTTTTTGAAAACTCCTGACTTTTACAAATTCTACTCCTAGTTCATTCGCTGTCTCTTCCAATTTCTCTTGTAAATTTCTAGCTCTCAAAGTAATACTTTTGCATAAGAACATGACCTCCTCGTCCTGATATGTTTTCAATTTTTCTGTACCAATAGTCCCTAAAATCAGCTCTTCCATGTCTATCTTTAGCCTGATTACATCCAATGGTTGCGGTTCTGTATCTTTCTTTTGCAAATTTCTCATCCATTCATTTAATTCTTCTGGAGTTGGACCTACAGGTGTACTATTTATTTCTATCCAGTTTTTATTCCTTTCTAGTGTTTCAGATGCAGACTCGGTTCACATAGGAATCCTTTTTATCTCACTCTCATTTACTGTCAGATTAGTAGGCGGACTTGGTCTATATGAGCTGACCAAATCTCTTGTCTCTCTAGTTTCTGTAATTATCCCTTCTCTCATTCTTTGCATATTTGAGTTCATTGGGATGGTTAAGAAATGCTCATCTATTCTCTGGTTTTCAAAAACTGGTATTACAGGTCCTATTGTCACTGGCACAGTCACAGCTTCCATGTTCATTGTTAACTCTCTTATTTTCTCAGTCAATTCTCTTGTGGTTTTTGCTAACTCAGCTGCATTGCCACTGTCAGACTTTTCACTTTGTGGAGTTTCTAACTGTTAATTTGACCTATTTATATCGTATCTTAGTTCTGGACTTTTATTCCTCCCAGTTTCCATTGGCGGTGCATTGGGTGTCACCACCGCAGAATTCTGTTGATATGGAGGTGGTTTTCTGTTTAAAATATCTTCCAGCAATTCATCCTCTGTTTTGCTACCTCCATACCCATACCTTTCTGTAGCTGTATGTTTCTTTTTCTCTATACACTTCCTTCCTGCACCCTCTTCAACTGTTATGGCTGGAAACAAACCATCTGTCATGTTAGCATATCTCCAACGCCTCATCCTGTCCTCATGATTCACTCCCCATACTCTTCCATGAACCAAACTATAATTCTTTGCACCTCTGTGTCTTTCTCGTTCATACATCTCGTCTTCCCATTCACCTAACGCTTCAAACTGTGTCGGTCTAGTTCTTGGCTCAAGTTTCATCATTTTCTCTCGCAAATTTCGAAGTACGGCTGTGCTAAATGAACCATTCTCTGGAAAAGCCAATACTCCATCATTCTGAGTATATTTTGTCCAATTTTCTAACCAAATGCAAGTATGATAACCATATTTCAACATCATATGAGAAGCTGGCGTTTTCGGCGGAGGAATTACCTGTCCCTCTCTAGTCACTACCTTTTTCTCCTCCTTGAAGAAGTTCTTAATTTTCGCCATCCATGACGGTTTCTCTCTACAATACTCATAATAAGCCATATTTCACGATTCTCTCCCTTCGGCAAACTCACAACTCTGCTCTGTTCTCTATGTGCTATTCGGACCTATCCCAGCGCATCTCACACTAACGCACCAATCCGAAGCCTCTACGTCACCCTCTTTAGACCTATCCCAGCGCGACTTCTCACTAACGCACCAATCAGGGCGTTTTTCGTGTTTCTAAACACTGGCCAATCCCAGCGCGGTCTTTTGTCAATGTCAGTTCTACTCCTGACCCCTCCTTTACAAAAATTATTGGCAGTTTTTTCTTGACTATATTTTATTAGTTACGACATAAAACACATTTCCATTGTCTGTTTTCGCTAAACAAAAGAGATAGTTTTACTCTATCTTGCAAGAATACAGTTTCGTTCGATAAGAGTAGCACTTCCCTCTACCTTACCCTTCTTTCAAGCAAGGGGTAAACCCGTTTCTCTGGGGATAAAACACATGTGGAGACTACACTGCTCCTGAGAATTAAGGCCAGAGTTTCACAAGAAAACCGGTTGCTATTTCACTCATACACGTTTTATACAAAGAATGTCCCTATCATAACACAACCTGTGTTATCACCAATTTGAAAAATCAGACAATGCACTATTCCATGTGACTTCTCTTGCCACACGTGTCCACTTCCTACTTCCCGGAAGCTTCAAAATTTCCGACTTACATATAACATAATACAATTCGACATGAAGTGTTAGACATGAAATAATCAATAATCAATAATCAATAATCACCAAACTAATCTATAGTAACCATAACTCTGCTACCAAGAAATCTGATCCAGCCCGACTAATATAAATTCTTCTCTTTTGGACATAACCTCCAGGTAAAGATCACTCACAACAACTATACCATATGACGGTGGGGCCCATAACACTGCATAACCATACACTCCCTCAATTGTTCCCTAAATAGAGTCCAAAAACAACGAAAAATCTGGGGTGACCTTACATAAAAGGCAGATTTGCTACATTTATATAATTGATAAAAGGCGAAAGATAACGAAGCACATTTCTTCTTAACGGAGACTAAGTGAAATCACAAAAAGCCTGTGTCGCTGAGCCATACACCCACATAAAGATATGTTCATGTCCGTAGAATTACTTGTTTTTGTGATGACTATTCATAGCTGGGTTTCTGACTTTTCCCAGACGTCACGATCTTTGTTTTACTGGCTTTAACATGCAGGCAAGTTACAGCATTATATGTATCTAGCTGTATCAACTATCTTACTAGCCAATACAGGTCTGATCAACACTGAGAAGGTATTGCAAAATTTGGATGTGTATTTTCCCCAAAATTGGTGGCAAAGGTTTTGCATTGTGCTGATATTGTCCCAGGTCATCCATATAGAAGCTAAACAGCAGAGGGTCCAACACACACAGCCCTTCCAGACTCTTTTTTGCAGGTCACACGTGAGATCTGATTACCCTGGGTAGTTTTGCACACGCCCATGTCCCTTTATAGTACTATCTGACTGCTTTTAGTAGATCGTCTGGAATATCCCTTAATGTGAGCTTTCCCCATAGAAGTTATTGGACCCCATCAGCGAAGACTACAATGTAAACCACAAAACATGCATTTAGACATTCCGTTAAGGTGTAGATCATTGGCTGAATTGACATCGATGAGGCAAGAATGTTATCCCTTGTGTTACATTTAGGTCTAAATCATGTTTGATATAAAGGGTGAAGGCCCTTTCTTCTATCCATATTTCGAGCTCTAGCAATGAACATTTTGCTTATATTTTTGTATGAACATCAAGAATAGCGATCAATCGATCGGCCTTCTTGTAGAGTGGTTGCAAAATGCAATACCGTCATGTGTAAGGAATAATAGCGTAGGGTAATTCAGCAGTGTAAACTAGCAATAACATAGTGGCCTAACATGAAATGTCTCCGCTCGGACGACCTTCACCTGGCGGAGGTCCCCAGAATTAAGAAGGCCAGAACAGGCGGTCGCCTTTTCTCCTACAATGCGTCTAAGCTCTGGAACTCCCTCCCTCTTTTTACCGAATGGAAGCCAACCATTCATCATTTCGAAAGCATCTGAAAACTTGGCTATTCCCGTAAATCCACTTATCTCCCTAGCCATCTCCGCAGCGCTGGGATGCCTCCGGGTAGCCATGCGCTGTATAAAAGCCTTTTTCATTTAATTTCATTTCATGTTTGCTTTAAACAAAGCTATGCGTAGCGTATTGTGGACAACATAAAATTGTCTCTAATGACTTAATGTCTGCTTCACTATGAAAATACCTAAATCCAAAGCTGTGTGAACATCAATACCCCAATTAACACATATAAGTGTGTTCTGCGCCCTGGTACTCCAAAGACTTTGCTGACAATAAACAATCCATCCGCAGACAGGAAAGAAAAAAGAAGAAAAACATAACTGCTGGTGACCTACTGATGCTGAAATCACTCTATGCAAAACACAGAAAGCTCACCATATCAGCTAAACGACAGTACTATACCAACACCATCAATGAAGCCACCAACAGTAGCAGAATTATTTTCAAGACAATCAAACATTGCCTCAACCCCCTGTCAGACTCAACTCTTGCCCACGCCACAGAAAAGTGCAATGCCCTTAACCTTTTCTTCGGTGAAAAAATACAGAAGATCCAACAGCACATTGAGAACACCAGGCCTGCCTAATCTCCTCTGCCCACTCCTTCTAGTAGAATCCCACAGTGGTCATTCTTCAAAGACTTTTCTCTTGCATATCTCACCAACATACTTAACTACTAAGAAGCCACTTCCTATGAAGAAGATGTCATATACTTGCCCTTCATCAAAGCTCTCTCTGGGGATGCTGCCTCACCTCTACTTTCCATTGTCAATGCCTTCTTCAATCGAGGCATCTTCCCAGAAGCTCTCAAGACAGGTCAGATCCTCCCACTCATAAAGAAACCTACACTAGACCCTAATGACCTCGCTTGTACTGGCCCATCACTTGGCTAGCATTCATCTGCAAGATCCTTTAAAAAGCAGTCTTTGTTCAACTGCAAGGTGACATCAATGCTAACCATCTCCTGTACAACTGCCTGGATGGAGACTGATGCCTTACACATGGCAGACAATGCCCTTTTAACCACAGATGATATTGCTGGACCTCTCAGCTGCTTTCGACAAAGTTGACCATCCCACCCTCATAAGCACCCTGGTGGTAAAATATCCAACCCAGGGTTTGGTTTACCTACACCCCAGAGCTTGCCTTGGTTCCTTCAGTTGGGGCTAGTCAGTCACTTCCGTCTAAAGAAGTCAATGCCCGGAGTTTGAACTTCCAACTGTTATTGGTGTGTTAGTCAATTGCCAGTCAGATTTTAGCTTCCTGACATGTGTAAACTTAGACCAGAAATTACCGTTTATCACCATCATTCAAGACAAATACTAAATATCTAGGCAGATGGGAGCATTCCTTTAGTAGAGGAGGTGAGACATTAGGGGCTTAAACGTGGCTGATTCTTCCCTTTCGACACCTGTTTCATATTTGGAGGAGACAATAGAGATTCCTGATCTATTCCCAAAAAATCAAAAGTTAAAGAGCCACCTCTTAAATTATTTGCTGTTGACTCGTCATCTGAAGTGTCTTTACGGGTAACCTGCGTCCATGGTACATGGGCGTGTGGCATATCAGGCAATGTGCAGCCACAGGCAATGTTTTTTGTGTTCATAGCCCGTGTCTCTTCCTTTGGTACTGAGACACAAACCTTCTTTGCTGCATTCTTTGAGTCACAGTTGTTCCTTTGATGTCAATTAAATGGGGCCCAGTTTGCCCTTCTTCGATTGATGTTTGAGTCAACCTTCGGTTTAGAGAGATCACTAAAAACATGGTTAATTAAAAACTCAAAGAATTTGGAAATTGTTTTCTTTTTGCAAATATCAGTCAACCCGACTGATTGATGTGACTTGGGGATGTGGTTCCCTGTAGTAGCAGCAGCTGAGGGTTGCAGTTTTGAGGGAGATTTTGTGGTCATATTTCTCTATATTTCTTTGTGTTGAAAACCAGGACCAAAGTGTTCCTGGGGTTCTGGGACACATTACATACAGAGAAGGACTGTTATTAAAAAGATGAGCACTGTAACGATGAACAGATCCAGAACGTTTAAAATCCACAGTCTTCCCTTCATGCAGTCGTGAGTTTATCATAAATAGTTAGGTAGATGTTTCAGAAGAATGCATGCTCTCTAAGACCTGACGGATAAACAGGAAATGACAGTGGGTAGGTTAGTGCACGCTGCTAATAGCCACTGACAGCAGATTGCAAGTCTTTATGATACACTCCACCAGAACTCTAAATAACAACACTGCAGGGTCATGTGTCCTTTAAAGTATCCTGAAAATTCTGTGTTTTTGTTGCCTCAGTGTAGTTAAGCCACATAGATTAGCTGTAGATTAGCCGCACAACTGCTACCATGTCAGTATCACAAGCTGCACCACTATTGTCTTCTCCCGGTGAGACTTTTCAGCACCACAACCTACAATCAGCAACGCAGCACCAGGCAAAGCACTGCGTCCCACACCCATAAACACAATCGGTGTGGAACAATGGGAGAGGAAGTGTTTTAACGGCCAGAGCAGTTGACCTTAAAGCTGGGGAACCAGGGGGCTCATTACGATGGTGGGCGGACTCTTGGGACCGCCCGCCAGACATGCGTCGGTCCCACCACTGCAATTAGGATACACCCGCCATACTGGCGGGCACATCCAGGGCATTTAACATTGCGGACGGTGCTGCTGGCTGCAGCACTGTATGCAATGTTAAAATGTGATGCTGTGCATTTCCGTGCGCTACGTGGCAGGCACCACGCGGTGCCTGCCATGCAGTGCAGGGAAATGCAGGGGGGTACCATGGGTACCCTCCCAATGCAGCAACACCCCCCCCAAACAAGGGGGGCCCGCAAAGGGGCCCCCAAACCCAATCCCCGCCAGCCTTTCCATGGCGGCATCGCCGCCATGGAAAGGCCTTTTTTTACCCACATCCTAATTTGGTGGACGGTGCCTGCTAGGCACCGCCACCATTTTAGGCACCCTGCACCGTCCGCCAGGCAATCGGTACGATTGCCTTTGGCGGTGAAGCAGCGGACGGACTTTGCGTCCGCCACGGTACCCACCGCCATTCTAATTGGGAGGTGGGTAATTCGCGGTGTGATGGCGGAAGGACCGCCACCGTCGGGCCGGCGGTGGGGAGCCTTCCGCGATCCTAATCGGCCCCCAGGTTCGAGTCTTGGCGGAAGGCTCAAGCATCCTGTGATTCTGGGCAAATCACTCAATCTCCCTTTGCCTAAAAATGAATGTGTCCGTCTGTAACGCAACTGGTGCGCTCTGATACCTTCGGGTCGAGTGCGCGCTAAATAAAACTGCAAAAAAAAAAAAAAAGCATTTGCAATGCAATTGGTCTCGCATTTGTCCTTTAAAGTATCCTGAAAATTCTGTGTTTTTGTTGCCTCAGTGTAGTTAAGCCACATAGATTAGCTGTAGATTAGCCGCACAACTGCTACCATGTCAGTATCACAAGCTGCACCACTATTGTCTTCTCCCGGTGAGACTTTTCAGCACCACAACCTACAATCAGCAACGCAGCACCAGGCAAAGCACTGCGTCCCACACCCATAAACACAATCGGTGTGGAACAATGGGAGAGGAAGTGTTTTAACGGCCAGAGCAGTTGACCTTAAAGCTGGGGAACCAGGGGGCTCATTACGATGGTGGGCGGACTCTTGGGACCGCCCGCCAGACATGCGTCGGTCCCACCACTGCAATTAGGATACACCCGCCATACTGGCGGGCACATCCAGGGCATTTAACATTGCGGACGGTGCTGCTGGCTGCAGCACTGTATGCAATGTTAAAATGTGATGCTGTGCATTTCCGTGCGCTACGTGGCAGGCACCACGCGGTGCCTGCCATGCAGTGCAGGAAATGCAGGGGTACCATGGGTACCCTCCCAATGCAGCAACACCCCCAAACAAGGGGGCCCGCAAAGGGGCCCCCAAACCCAATCCCCGCCAGCCTTTCCATGGCGGCATCGCCGCCATGGAAAGGCCTTTTTTTACCCACATCCTAATTTGGTGGACGGTGCCTGCTAGGCACCGCCACCATTTTAGGCACCCTGCACCGTCCGCCAGGCAATCGGTACGATTGCCTTTGGCGGTGAAGCAGCGGACGGACTTTGCGTCCGCCACGGTACCCACCGCCATTCTAATTGGGAGGTGGGTAATTCGCGGTGTGATGGCGGAAGGACCGCCACCGTCGGGCCGGCGGTGGGGAGCCTTCCGCCATCCTAATCGGCCCCCAGGTTCGAGTCTTGGCGGAAGGCTCAAGCATCCTGTGATTCTGGGCAAATCACTCAATCTCCCTTTGCCTAAAAATGAATGTGTCCGTCTGTAACGCAACTGGTGCGCTCTGATACCTTCGGGTCGAGTGCGCGCTAAATAAAACTGCAAAAAAAAAAAAAAAAGCATTTGCAATGCAATTGGTCTCGCATTTGCTTTATTTAGAGCTATTGGTGATGTAAATGACAATGTATTTTACCTATGTGTTATGTGGTGTATTTATGTGGTGTGTAGTGGAGTGTTGTGGGTTGGATTGGAATGGTTAGTTGTGGAATTGTGTGGTGTGTAGTGGATTTATGGACTGTTGTGGAGAAGTAGACCAGCCTGCCAACTTTCTTCAGACTCAGTTGGCTGGCACCATCATGTGGCTAAAAGCGTTTTAGCAATTTCTTTTAATTTATTTAACCAAAAAGACACTTGGTGGCCAGCACACAGAGGGAGCAAGACAGAGGCTTGGAAGATATAGGAATAATGACTACACCATTTACGCTTGAGCATGCTAGTTATATAGGCAAATGCATCAGCGCCCTGATGAATGCTGCTCTACAGGATCCACAACTGATAAGGAAAGCGTACTCCAAATTTTATAGAGCACTACAAAGCAAGAACAATGTAAATACCAATGGTTACATAAAAACGAAGCTATTGTTCTAATGCAAAAACGAACACAGTAAAACTGTAAAAAAAACACGAGGTTAACATCCCCTTAAAAGAATCATCAGTACTTAAAACATGAGAAAATGTAAAACATTCTTTCCCCTGGACAGTTCTTTAGACAGAAATTACCGGACTCCTGTACCCTTCGCCGCCACTAGCCCTAGTCACACATAAACAAGCTCCCTGCAACTAATGAAACCTGCCTGGAAGCTGGGTCCTGGTAAGATTCTGTTTACATTCCGCTGTATTCTAGTTATTGGTGGCTACCGTGGGATTGGATTGGGTAGCCAGGGCCTAAATGAATCATGCCCTGTAGAGTGTGTTGAATGTTTACTACACTCTTAGAAGCCTGGGTGCAAGGCCCAGACCAGATGTTTTGCCTGCAGCTTCTCCAGATATGAAGAAAGCTACCATGAGGCACAGTGGGCTATTGTGCATCAGTGCAAACTGTGTTGCAGAGAGGTCCTGGGCTCCCTTCTCCTTCAGTTGTGGTAGGAGTGGGTCCTGTATAAACACAAAGAAAAGCATCGATGTAATGTGGAAAAGTTGCAAGTGGAGGTGATGTTCCTCCTGTTAAGATATGGCCCTGTCACAAGTATTTATACATGACAACAGGAGCATCACTACAATACAGAAACATTTTTGTTTACAATTTAAAATCCAACACTGCAAAGTTTGATATATTTTATTAAATCCACAGAAAAGTCTGAAAGAGTTACTAACATATCTCCTAACTGTCCCTTTTTACATTCACTACAACTGGTTTAGTACCTCAGAGCGTACTTAATTCCTCACACCTATTTATGATTTCATTGAAAGTCAATAAAGAATATGATACCAGGGAACGTATGTCCTATGGTTCTCTTGAAAAAGTACCTGTTCTATCTTTATGCATTTACTAATGTGCATTATACTAAAGAATGCTTAATGCCTAGAGTGGCGCTGCTACAGTGTGTTTCGCACAACAGCCCCATCCCCATTCAACATCCCCATTTGTTTTTGCCCTTATATGGTCATTTATATCCTCTTTGTGGTGTTGCGATATATTGGTCCTCTTGTATACACCGGTATCTTGCATACTACTGCTGCTGTAACTGACCCACTTTTATCCCTCTTTTTTGTCCTTGATCATTTGTAAAGCGCTCTGATAACCGGCTGGGTCATGTTTGCGCTATATAAAACTATATATAAAAACAATGCAAGGTTTAGACTGTATGTTGTGAAAAATAATTGATGATTAGTGCATGCATTCAGCAACCTTCTCCATAATAAAACGCTCCAAACAACCACAACTAATTACATGCTCTTCCCATATAGGACATACTACAAACATAAGCTTTCCAAACATACAGGCACATCTGTATCAACTCCAATTTGGGTGATTCCATCCCACGCTAGTGGCAGCTGAGCACTACACAAATGCGGACATAATATATTTTACATCCTATGAACAGGTCTGAAGATGTACTCTACTTTTAGATTAGAGTGATATTAAATATATTGAACTATTTCGTCAGACAAATCAATGTGTAAGATTCCTCAAATGAGACAGGGCAATGCGCCAATGGGGAATGCGTATGCTGAAGATGAGTGCGCAGAGGTGGAACACGCCAATAAAGTAACACCTGCCTTTGAAACAGGCCAAGAACGTGATAGGGCAATACACATGTGACATTCACATCCACTGATTGATGTCCATGGTACCTACGCTTTTCTCTTCGAGGATTAGAGTGAAGAGAAAGCATTATTTTTAAGTACTTTTATGAAGGCATCTTGCTTTGGCTATAGAGATATCAGGCCTGTCAAGTTACCCGCAACTTGGAGGCGCTACCCCCAGTTAGTGTCTAAAACCTGCAAAATTAATCACTCACCTGCAGATGTGCCGACTCCTACATTAGGTGTTATCTCAGCAGAAGCGTTAAGTTTCTATGATTCCAGCAGGATGACGGGCAAAGACTTTCACAACTAAATAGCTATAATATTGGCCGGGCAGGCAAGTGTCACCTCATTCAGCGTGTAGTATTCTCATGTTGTGTTATTATATACTATGTTATCTTGTTCCTAGCTGCTCAGCCAGTGTGAATGCTCTGTGTGTAATGTTGGTGCGTGGGCCATGAGTGGAATGCTTGTGTGACTGGGTATGAGTGGTGACAGTTGGCGGAAGGGCTGAGCAGCTAGCAGGCTGCTCCTGGTGGGGCTGCTGATGAGGACTTATGGGCTGCTGTACAGGATCTAAGCTACATGTTTATCTACTTGAATAAACCAACATAAACTACATCTACCAGTGTGGGCTACATTACTACACAGAGTCACTGTGATTTATGACACTGTCTGCCACATAGTGATATGCTGACTGAAAAGTAAGTGCTCACACTGAATGGTGCCAACATTGAGAGAAGAGTGTCTCTGTGAGAAGATTTATTTAGCAGCCAAACATTCTGAATTACATGAATTTGAATGTAAAAAGCACAGCTGCTTAAACTCTCCTTGTTTTCCGGAAAATGAAGAATGCTAACTGGCAAACTGCAATAACGTGAACTGATCTTTTGCTAAAGTGCTCCATTAAAGAAACAAAGTTTAGGAGTCTTGCAGCTAAAGGGGAGTGTGCTGGGTAGAAATACATCACTTGAAGGTGGTTTACGTAGAGGAATATCAGTTAAACCAACAAGGTTAAAGTTTGCTATTTGGAAATTAAAGTGACACGAAAATGCGGTAGCGTGGAAGGCCGAGTAAAAAAAAAAAAAAACTCACCAGAAAAAAATGATCAGGGTACGACTGTTTATGCCGGTCACCATATTGGTATGCTAATGCTTTATATCCTCTTATTGTAAGACACATAGAAAGGGGACTGGAATGCCCTAAACAAGGTAACAAATGATGGAAAGCTTGTAGCCATTTTGATATCATGAAAGGAACAAGTCAACTATGTACAAAAGTATTCCCACAAGCTGGTAATATGTCACCATTTGCAGGTGGGATCAATCTTGGCCACGATCAGTGATTTAATGCAGACCCATTTATATATAAATAAAAAGGCTGTTGAAACTAAAACGCATAAACTGAAATTCAGTAACCAAATGTAAGGATGAGTTCCACTCGAAGTAGGTTTAAGCTGAATATTTATTGTAACAATTCCAACACATAGATGAGGGTCAGCGAGGAGATCCAGGAGGAGCGTCCTGTCTCTGCAGTCATCAGCTGTCGTCTGTCAACATTCCAAAACGCACAGCTGATGACAGGGAGGGGAGAGGTACGGAAGGCGGGAGAGGACAAAGTAGTGAACAATGCAACACATCTTCCTCTTTACAGTAGCAAACAAAAGGTTCATTCTCATACATAATCGTCTAATTTCTTGGGAGCGATCACATACCGACCCGCTCTGGTTCTCTGGGGTAGGGAGCCGACATTACCTGCTGCAGCTGCACTCCCTCTCAGAGCGAATGGGGGTGTACTGATGAATGGCACGGGAGGGAACAAATTATCCTCCTCCTCCCCATCGTCCCACCATCTTCCCCTGGAACTTGCAGGCAAGGGTGCATCATGTGTGTGAGAAAAGACAGATTCATGCAAATCTTGGTTGACAAGAGAAGCGGGTGTAGGGAATAATGTGGGTTTGCATGCAGACAACATGGAGAGGTGCCACACTCTCCCATCACTCAAGAGGGTGGAATTGCAAAATAGCTTCCTTACAGTGAGGGGTTGGGAAAACCTACTCTGCCCCTTGGAGGTGAACCCACATTTCTTTACACGCACAACATCACCCTCTCGCAAATGAACAGGTTTGCACCCATATTTAGTGTCGTAACGTTTCTTGCTTTCAGCTTGGGCTTTTTCCAGTTTGTCTATAACTTGGTCGGATGACCATTCTACCCTTCTGGAGGCGGACAAGCAACCCACATTGTCTTTGGACATGGGAGTCCTGCCCCTCATCAACTCAAACAGGCTGTGACCCGTGCTGTTGCATGGTGTGATGCGGTACTCCCATAGTGTTTTAAAAACTTCCCTCTTCCACACCAGGTTATTGTTGTTGGCCAGTTGTACAATACCTTTTATCACCCTGTTGAAGCGTTCCACGGCCCCATTGCCTGCGGGGTGATAGACGGATGTGGTTTTGTGGGTGATTTTGTTTCTGTGAAGATAGCCCAGGAACACATCGGAGGTAAATTGTGGGCCGTTATCGCTGATGATACATTTGGGCAGCCTTTCCCTGATGAAAATTTCATCCAGGAATTTTACCACACTGTGGGTATCAGCTTTACTAACAAGTCCTATCTCTGGCCACTTGGAAAAATTGTCAATGAGGACAATGGCGTAGGTAGGTTCCCCATGATCCACGACAGGCCCCATAATGTCTATACTACCCTCTCCCAGGGCATGGTGGGGCAGGTGATGGGATGGAGAGGGGACCTAAACGTGACCTGGGATTTGTCTGAGTTGCAGCATTTTAGACAATCTCTGACGACTCTTTCAATGGCAAGGTTGACACCGGGCCACCAATACAGGTTCCTAACCCTGCATTTGGTTTTACTGATTCCCAAGTGTCCTTCATGGCAGATATCGAGGATTTTGTGTCTGAGTTTGGAGGGGGGAATAATCTTGCCACTCCTCAAGATAAAGCCTTTCTCATGCTAAAGTTCGTGTCTGACTTCCCAGAAAGGATGAATGTCTTTGGCAATGAATCTTCTCTCAGGCCAACCCTCTGAAAGCATGCTGAGGACTTTTACCAGGGTTGTATCGCTATTCTGCTCGGTGGTCCACTCTTCTAGGGATATGCTGTGCACCTCTTTCTGTATACAGGCCACACAGACATTTTCCTCAGAATCGTACGCAGATTCTTGCTCAAGAATAGGCATGCGGCTTAGAAAGTCTGCCACCACATTCTTTGTACCGTGCATGTATTATAGTTCGTAATTGAAGTCAAATAATCTTACTGACATCCTTGCGAGTCTGGGGGATGCGTTGTACAGCCCTTTAGTGGTTAAGACTTTGGTGAGGGGTTTGTGGTCGCTGCGCAAAATTACTTTGTTACCCCATATGAACTGTCTGAAATGTTCCAACCTCCACACGCAGGCCAAGGCCTCTCGCTCGATGACAGAATACCTTTCCTCTGTGGGTGTCAAAGAGCGAGAGGCAAAAGCAATCGTGCACTCATTGCCTTTGGAATCTTTCTGTGTGAGTACTGCTCCCAAACCTTCACCACTGGCATCAGTGGTGACAATGTTGCATAAGAAGGTATCAAAACCTTGGAGGGGCGGGGAGGAACACATTTCTGTTTTTAGCTCACAAAATGCTTTTTTGCACACGTCAGACCATACAAATTTGTTTTTGTTTTTCAGTAGTTGTCTCATGTCATATGTTTTAGCAGGAAATTTCTCAATAAATTTCGAGTAGAACTCGACCAGACCCAAGAAAGAACGTAGCTCTTCTTTGGATTTAGGTTCGGGTGCGTTTTGAATGGCATCCTACAGCTCCTTCTTGGGTTTGATGCCTTCTGCTGTGATCACATGTCCTAGATAGGTTACCTCAGAACAAGCAAATTTACACTTATCATGCTCAGCAGTGAGTCCCTTGGCCTCCAGTATGCCTAGTACCTGCGCTAGTTTTTCATCATGTTCCTTTTTAGGTCTCGCATATAGCGTGCAGCGCAACGCGCTGTCATCGCTCTGCGAGGCATGCTGTATACACTATACCGGGGAAGCTTCATTTAAGCTCCGCCCACTCTCCGCCCACCTTTTTGATTGGGTTACATCATAAATGCAGTGTTCTCATTGGTTTTCCCTTTGTTAGTCCCTCCTTTCCACGGCCATGTTGTCATTTGTAGACTTCCGAGGCTATCAGCCCCTTTACTGTAATGCTATTTTTTCCTTGTGTTCCCCCCCCGCCCCCTCCCGCAGTCCGTCACTTTTCACTCCCTTCAACCCTCACCCCTCCCCCTCCCGTTCGTGCCTTTTTCGACTCCCGCACTTTTGTTTAAAATGCAATAGGGCTCGTGTAAATACGAGTCCTATTGCATTTATAAATGCTTTTTTTCCCTGGGATTGGCTGACTCAATTCGCACTCTATTTTGCCTGACCTGTCCCGCATCCATGCGCAATACAAACGTTACCCGGAAGCGCGGCTGTAACAGGGAGGGTCAATATCAGCAGTAGCAGTATGGTGGCTGTAATACTAATGCGCGTTCTGCGTTGCGCTTTACGGAGGGCAGGCAGCCGGGAGCCTTAGCCTGTACACACGTGGATGAGGGAAGGTTACTTCCCGTCGTCGCCGCCACTCGTTAGTGCTTGTTATGTCCTCTATCAACTAATGCAATATTGTTGGTAACCATTCTGCTAAGATATTTGTCCATGGCAGCGAGCTAGTGATACAATATGTTACCCCTACTTTTCTCTTCACGATGCACTGTAGGAGTGAGACGTATTATTTTATCATGCGAAGTTAACATATTAATCCGCAGATGGTGTGGCACCTCTGTGTATAAAAAACTAAATTAATATTCTCGTGTGTCCTTCCAGTAGTCGCTTCAGCAGTGACAGTTTCTGTTTACTTCTACCGATTTCCAGCAGAGGGCACTGCGCCGTTATGTGACATGAAATTCACAAAGACAACATGGCTTTCAGCAATTTACTGCAGATGACCCAGATTCCATCTCTGCTAAGAATATGCCTGAGCGTCCTTTGCAAACACATTGAAAACGTAAACTTCCATCACACAGCTCTATTTACTAACACACACAAACATACAACACACACGTATTTACCAAAAATCGAAGAAGTCCCCACCTTGATCCCGAGTATGAATTTATTAACTGTGCCATTTTACTGAACAGAGATAAATGGTGTTTTCAAAAATGCGAACTATTAATTCTTTGAAGTCCGGGGTCTCTGAAAAGCCCATGGAACAGTGGCGTCGCAACACTGGGGAGCCCAGCACGCCACCGTGCCACATTACTTCTCAATTTCCAATACCGCTGGACTATCACAACACTGGCGATTTGCTGACAGTGCGCCCGCCTCTGCTGTGGACGGATTTCAGAGGGACGCCAGTGCCAGGGCAAGCGAAGGGACCCGCAATAATGAGCGACAAGGAAGACCAGCAGACACACATATGAAGGAAAGCTGAGAGGAGTAGAAAACTAGAAGAGAGAAATACAGAATAAAAATACTGGAAGCCGAGAGAGATAAAATAGAAAGAGGGGACAGAATTTTGCGAAAAACACAGACTTTCGCTAGGAAAAGCTGCAGGAGAGACAGGCGATGAATATGGGGTGGTAGGCTGGGTGCACTTTTGTGGTTAAAGAAGATGTGTACTGATGTCTCAAAGATATGCTGCTGGAGGGCCCCGGGCAAGGTTCTGAAAAGTGAGGACTATCTAACGTTTTCGGTCTCTTGTACAGACAGCTTTTAACGTTCTGTTGTTGAAAACAATACCAAAAGGTATGGCGGACTTGGCCACCACGTTGCTTTTCATTGGTTCGCTTTTATGTCAATCTCATTTGGTTGCTTCTTATTTGATGCAATCATTTCTCTTTTTGTGTTTGTCTCTCCCAGAAGTATACCTTCTTTTCCATCCTTTTGATTGACAGGCTAGTATCCATCCAATGATTACATTATCGGAAATACTTTTTCAATTAGCACACTGTGTGAGTGCTCGTGTCCCTCATGTGCGGCTTCCTCACTGAAATCCCATCCTTGTTAGGTCGAGCATTCGAGACCTCTTGTATATACTTTAGTATATACTTATTATATACTTAGAGGGCTTTAAGTGGTCCGGGTCTGTCCGGTGCTGAGCACCGGCAGTTTTTTAAGGGGGCCTCGAAACGGGTCTCTATCGGGCTCTGTTTTCGGGCATCGCACAGACGGTCCGTTTTTTTCTGGACTGCAGTGAAAGCATGCACATCGATATGCGCATGCTCATTTTGCTCACTTCTAAGTAGTGGAGGTGACGGCATGACGTCATGCCAGGTGAGCGTAGTAGGAGGAAGGGAAATCCTTTAAAGAAAGCCATTTTCTCTCAGGATTTCCCTTCTCTTCTTTGCAGCGCAGGAGCAATATCGTCGCCATGGTACACCAAAACTGCTTGTATCACTTAATGCTCACTTTACATGTAAATATCATTGTTATTTTTTACCTTCATGTAGACTAATTGTGTACTAAATTGGAAAGTGTTTGGCAGCTGATTATTATCCCTTAGTGTGAAGTTGGGGCAAGGATTCCCTAAACTGACTCTTGCATTTCTCCATCCTCTTTCTGCCAGCAGGTTCTTCCAATGACTGCTGTAATCAAACACTCTAACCAGGAGCCTTGAGAGGCAGAGGCTGACGCCCTAATTAAAAGCTGATCGATTTGGTAATCAGTCAAATAAGTTCACTCTAGTTTGTCCTTGTTCACCAGATTTTCTATTTTTTTGCGCTCTTCATCTGCTTTGTTTTTATTGTTCACCTAAGAAAAAAACTGATGAGGTGGAGGAAAAAGCCAAATATAAACTTGGCAAATGAAGAGGTCAGTGTTAGAAAAAAAACATAATGGTTTGCTACAATGCCCTTTGGTATGCGGTCTTTTATCGGACCTTTCCAAATCCACTGGACCTGGGGACGGAGGAGGGTCGGAAGAGGGGGGATGCTGATCTTCCTGTGCAGAAGGGTAAAAGCAAGCTCATAGTTTTCAAAGAAGGGTACAATTCTACGTAAAAGCCTAGGAAAAGGAGGTCAGATAAGAAAGCAAACTAACTCATCCAAAATAAATTGACTTTTATATAATTTACTAAAAGTAATAGCTTTATTGACAGTCTTCTTCTAGCACAAAGAGGGAGCTGTGAAAGAGACAGGATCACTGAGAAGCACTTACTTTACCACCGGGTCTAAAATAACATTTATAATGTCTCTCTCTCTGGAGATTCAAGAACCAGATCAAAGCAAAGGATACATGGCCACAAAAGCATTGCTTCTATTCTTGGTTTACTCTACCTTAACTTAGACCTGCCAAAATATTTTCACAGTGTGAGAGGAGGCAAGCCCTTAAAGGAGGCAATGCTTTGAGCCAGTCACTGACTTAGCCGCAATTGAGGGGTGTCTTAGTGGGTAGGACCAGGAGACTTGGCGGTCATAGAGGACAGCACTACTTGAACCAGCACTCCTCCAAAAATTCTAACTTAGTGTTCTGGGCCTGCCACCCGTTTCCCAGGGAGGTTGCAAAACACCTGATGGTCATCATCTAAGCAAAGCCTTCACACACAGTGGGGCTGGTATCTTGTTAAAGGCTCATGGAAATTGAAAGGAGCCTCTTGATTTAGACCACGCCCCAACTTGGATAGGCCACACCCCTTTACGAGGTTTGCCAAGCCCCTTTCAGAGCACCCCCAGGTTTTTTTTCCCACTTAAAGCCCTGTATACTTATATGTATATGTACTTTGTTGACTCTGGAGATCAGCCCTAGGACTTGTCTGCTTCCACGTTGGGACTTTTTTTCTGTTTAACTGCCTCTATTTAGCTGTCTTGATAGAAAACGACCAGCAGAGGTCAGTAAAATACCAGAATTACTTTAGCATTCTCTAGATTCCAGTCTATAGAAATGGTCTTCCACGAGCACCCGTAGACAATAATATTTTTTTCAAATCTTGTATTTTCAGTGATATGACCACCAAAGGCCCTGATTTTATATTAAAAACAGAGCTTTGGACTATACCATTCCCCACTGAAAGGCAATATTTCTCTCCATGTGTTCCCATACCTGGCGTGTCACGCAGTTTGGTGCTTACTTTCCCTCCATGTTAAAGAACAGTAGATGTTTCAGCACCCATGCTAATGTGCTGCATAGCTAAATACATATAACGTCCCAAAGGCGAGACCGATTGCATTGCAAATGCTTGTTTTGTCTTATCTTTACTTTGTCGTTTGTTTTCCCTTTCCCATGACAGGGAGTGGTAGCAATCATCCCAATTATTCCGACCCATAGAGGCCCTGAGCCTTTGTAGTACATTTTTTTAAAGCAAAAATGGTTTATATTTACCTTGTACCTATCACACAAAAAGCAAAAAATATATTTAAGCAATCTGTCTTTTTAAAAAGACCTTGCACAAATTTAAACTTAATTCTTTCCTTTATTTAAAACAGTCTCTTTAAAAATCTTTTTGCAAATGATCCTTTCTTTCCTTACTGTGCCGTTTTCAGTTTCATTAACACACACCCCCTTCTTTCTTTTAACAACCAAGTCCGTTCACACCACCATTTGCTACTTCTCACTGGTTTCATGAAGTAGGCGATCATTTCATATGCGCACAAAGAGGCACTTTGAATTTCATTCCATTTGGAGGTTACTAATCGTTATTGCTTTTCACATAAAATGTTAATGATTCCGATTGCAAGGGACTGCATTGATAACATACAGGCCTTTCATTCAAAGAGTGTCTTGCAATTAAGAATGTAACCCATAGCGACCGGAAAACGATTCGATTTCACCAAAGCCTGCGCAATCCATATGTCTGCATCCTGATGCGGATGCGACACAGCGGCCTGGCCTGTAACACGCCAGCCCCAAACCATTTACCCCCACCCTCCGGCCGGGACTTAATGTTTTCCTCTTCTCCTGTCCATCATGTAAGACATCCCGGTGTGGGTCGATGGACTGAGGCTGGCTCTGCCATTGTAATGGGGAAAGAATGCCCAACGACACGCATACAAAAACAAAACACATGAAACAATATGAGAGTCAAGACCCCAATGCATGCTGCAGGTGACTACTAGTCTTGGGGTCCGAAGTAGCGTGCTACTGACTGGAAAACCACTTCAAAGCATGCTCAGGGGTTGTAAGTGCTACATAAATATATTTGCAATTGCAAGCTGTCACCCGCAAACATGTTCTCGCCTCAGAACCTTCTCGGCTACAAACCAAACAAGTATACAGTGGTGGCTGGTGACATTTGAAAGTGGTGGGGCGTAAAATTATTGGCATACTGCGCCGCAGCAAGCGAGCGTAGCGAGCGAGCCCGAACAACCTAAGGGGGTTCGGGGGTTCTCCCCTGAGAAAATTTTGAAAAAGAGTGGACAAATGGTGCATTTTCAAGCAAATTTGAGAAAGCAGGATGGTTAATAAAGCAATTGTGAAAGTGCAGTTATTACATTAATAAAGAGATGTCATATAACATAGGTAGCTGCTTATTCAAGCTTTCTTTCACCCCATAGTCCAGCAGGGTCTTGATACAAGACAGATAAGAGAAAAAGCAGTGTGGTCCTCGACCAGGAAGACACTCATATTTCGTTGGTAAGAAGTCAAAGGATTGGTCAAATTGAAAACCTGAAATGCAATATGCAATCAAACAATTTGCAAGTACATCTCATCTATGTTCAACAAGCCATGTTTTACCCATGATTGGAATTGTGAATCACCAAATAAACTGAGCCACTGCAATCAAAAGCAGAGGGCCTCCTCAAAAGTATGCCCTTAAGAGAGTTCTCTCATCTCATGTCCTCTCTATATTTTCTCTGGAAGTTGAAAACTCATCACATTCTACTGCACAAACCTGAACCCTTCTGCATATTCCAACACCAGAACTCATTCTTGGCCATTTAGTTTGGAGCCATTCATACCAGGAATACAGAAAATACCTTTAAATAGAGTAGAAGGTTTATGAATACAAGCACTTAGCAATTGTACATATACTATGAATGAGAGCCAAAGGAAACAAAAGGAATAAAGAAGGAAGCAACACTCAAACACAACTCATGCTCCGGAACGCCATAAAATTCTCTATGTGGCAAGTTCATCACCTATAGCAGAACACAGAACTTCAGAGCAAGCTCAGTGCCACCTTCTCTCACCTTAGAATGTTGGATATTGGAGCATGGAGCTTAATAGATAAGAGCTTTGCGTGTCACGTCTGGAAAGGTCTCTAATTTTAGCATCCAATAGAAAACGCTGCTTTCTTTTATGTACATTTGTTTTAGGAAGAGCAACTCAGAGGCAAGAGTTAAACCGTTTAGCTTGCTGGACAGGGTTGCACAGTGTACTTGTTGATATTGAGGATGGCTGTGTCTGACACCACGCTTGCTTTACGTGATTCTAAAAAGACTTATTATTTAGTGCCAATTGGGCTAACTGGCCTCAAGAAAGATGTATTACTTAGCGGCAGATAGATTTATAATGTGCTTTGTATACTTTGGGAGTCAAATTTACAGAAGTTATTGAACACAGTGTGTTAATTTAGCTCTTGGAAGACCACTACGCCCGAAGTATTGCCCTTTTCTTTAAACCTAGAGAAAGAAGGAAGAAACTACTGTGGCTGAAATGCAGACTCATGTGAAAGGAAATCTAGGATGAAATCTCAGCTTCCACACAAAATATCAAACAGGGTGATCCTGGGCAAGAAAATATGTCATGTACCTCATTGTACTCAACTGAAAACTTTGGGAGTAGAGACATTATCATTAGCCAAGAACTACGCCTATGTTAAAAAAATAAACATCTTAATTTCAACATAGTTGAAGGAAGTGCAAAGTATCACACTGAAACACAGATGTAAAAGAAAACAGTTAACGTTTTTATTTTTTTATTTCCACCAGTATGGTTATACTTTACATGCCTCTGTTGTGGGGTGTGTAGAACGGGTAGTTCTATGGCTCAGCTCCTGCGTTGGCTCTTAGGGACGAGCTAGACCACTGGCTCAGCTCCTGCGCGATTTGCCCATCTAATGTTTTGGCTTGCCCTTGCCCACTTATGTTGATTTGTGTGTGTGTGTGTGGGGGGGGGATATTCTGAATAAACGTCTTTCACAGTCTTGGAACTCATATGTGTACAAGTGACCGTACATATGCACCTCTCTCTGAAACTGAATATAAAATGTTGGAATGAGCAGCATACCCAGTTGGTGCCGTGCACTCCATGAAGACACGGGTTACGATAAGGATGCATGAAAAGAAGCGGGTGCAGACCCATGCCTGCTTCTTCCGCTCTTAGCTCTCAGGATCCTGGACGGCTGGGGCATGACGAGTGAATGAAGTGCAGTACTGAACTCTTGCATGCAGTGTAGCGGGCATTTATGAGAAAACAATATGTCAGGCGTTTCTGCAGAACGGAGGACAAGAGCCTTCGAAAGAAATTGGGGGTGACTGAGCAAGCAGGTGCTTGACTGAGTGTCTGGGCGAATGAATCCACAAATGAGCGGTGTGTGCCTGTGGGGGGGTAGAATAGGACAAGCGAACTCAGGCAGGAGTGGCAGAAGCAGGGAGCATATAGGAGGCTTTAACTGTGAAAAGTATCACCCTTTAACTGTTAATGACGCTCCAAACCATATTCACAAAGCGTGACTCCGAGAACATGGCTGCTATTATACTGCCAAAATCAGGTGGGAACCATTTTGACATGACAGAGAAATGCTTTGGCTCAGAACCAGATCAGAAGTGTATCACGTAACCAGATTTGTGACAGCACTATTTCAGTTTGAGAGTAGGGAACGCTGCTGGTGGTAATTTAAATTATGTGCAAAATGTTATTTGTTGTACAGAAACTACTCCTGGAGACCTTTATTTGCAATGAAACATGCAGTGAATAATTCCTCCTCTGGCTGTGCACCCAAAATCAGAAACTTGGGCCCACCCATCATTCCACCACCCCACCCTTCTAGACTGAGCAAAAACTAATTTTCAATTAAAAAAACGACCTATTTTCTCCCTTTGTGTGGCATCCAATAGTGCCTGCCGTTTAGACTTGGATACCATTCTTCTACTCGACCCGTTTGGCTGGAACTTTCTTAATTTTTCTGATTCTTGATGAATTGTATTTAAAAAGCTTTAATCTCTAAACAATGGTGAATAATTGTGTCCTTTTTCGTATGGTATAATCCTACATGTAGTCTGAATTGGTTATAGTTTCCCTTTCTTATTTTATCAGGTAATGTAAATATATCTGACGACTAATTTCTACAGCATCTCATTCGATCCCTGAATAAGTTGCTATATTCTTACCTGTAAAACCTCTGACACCCAAGGGCTTTTGAAAGCGTTAGACGAAATCTTCAAATAATTAAAATACATTGAAATACCACGGACAACAATGGCAAGTCATAAAAAGGAACAAACACTGTCCAATTTACTGCTAAAAAACTACAATGCGGCCGAAACAAATATGTTCATATCATAAAGCTAATGCTGGCAACACAAACTGTTCTCTGAAACGGCCTCAGCCTCTTAATCGCCAACACCACCCCTGGTTCTTTTAAACCGGGATCAGTCAAACACAGAATGACATAGTTGAGTCTGATAGAGTGACAAAGTGAAAGGATATAAAAGTGAACTCAAATAATGAATCCTTAAAAGAGGATAGGTAACAAACTGAAATGCCAGCAAAAATAACCAGCGCAAATAGGTTGCTTTTTAACACTAGCCGTGCCAAGGACGGCCCTGATACAAAATGAACATGCAAACGCACCGACACACGGAAAATAACACCGCACCATGGCTGACGCAGATCCAAGAGCAGCACGCACAGGGTAACAGGCAGACACAATTAGGCTGACCATTTGCGTGCTACGCCACCACTTTATGGTTTACAATTACATACACGGAACGTGGAACATTAGTTGTTCAAATAACTAGTTTAGTTTTTCACTTGTTAATGTATCGTAACATTCATTATAGTGTTGTTTCATTCATTTTGCGGGTTTCTTATCGCTAATGCTATACCTGTTTATTCTAATTTTAATGCAATGCCAATTTTAGATGTTGGCTCCTAGAAACTTATTTTTCTGGCACGGTTGTTCTTTATTAATAAAATAGAGTCGCGTGTCGCAAAATAACAAACAAGTCTGTCCACAAACATAAACCAACAAACATAATTTTACACAGAGACGGTGCTTAATTTGAGCCGGTGGTCTGGGTGGGAGCGGCGGCACTTATTCCCGCATCAGATATTTACCAACTATCAGAAAGGGAAAAACACAAAGATCAGAAAGAAGGACGAAGACAAAGATGGCAAAACCGTCACAAACAGAAAGCAGGAGCATGCAAGAGCGAGAAAAGGGGCCAGGGGGTGCCTGGTAGTGAATTAGAGACTAGCGTCCTTGGTATTCTGCGCCCCGACATTTCATTGCAACGGCCGCGGGCTCCTTCTGAGCAGAATTTCGGCACCGGCACTTTTTTCTTTCACAGATTATGCACTGCACAGACTAGTCAGCAAATCCTCAACCCAAGGCAACATATGATATAAAGCATATTCATACTCATGGGGTAAAACACATCAACTAACCCTTACTTCTTGCATACTATAGCACAGACGCGGCTCGCGGGGGGGGCTTACGGGAATGGGGGGGGTTGTGCCGGGGGCCCGGGGGATTTTTTAAATAAAAAAAGAAAATCCTACCTGTGAGGAGGTCCGCCGTCCGCGCCGCCTCGGGTCCGACTCCGTTTGGCCCTACAGCCCCTCTCAGCCAATCCTGGCGCTGCTGGCAGCGCCAGGATTGGCTTAGGGCACGGTTACCTCTCGCCTGCCTGCCCATTAGGAGACCGAGGTTTGAGCCTTTGCTCAACCCTCGCTCTCCTAATGGGCATGCGCAAGCCAGTGCACACACAAGTACGCATGACTGGGCACGTTGCGAAAATTCGGTGCCCTTCCCCACTCGTGCGCACTTGTGCTGCAGTGCTGCCTGCTGCCCCTGGTCCCTCTGACAATCATGTCAGTCAACATGACGCAGGACCGCCCACCCCCTTCAGACTCTGAAGGGGGTGGGCGGTCCGACATCATGCTGACTGACATGATTGTCAGTTCTCCCTCGGCTCTTTGAACTTAAGTAAACTGATTCATTTACTTAGGTTCAAAGACGCCGAGGGAGCTGCGGGCGGGGGGGCTACGCCCCAACGCCCCAATGGACGCACTGCCCCTGCAAGTATATATGGTAAAAATCATGTCTCAAAGCGTGCTATCAATGTATGTTTTCTCAAAGTTTCAATACTTTATGGGGGTCACCTGCCTAGCGTGCAGATGCCATCGGGCTTGCTCTTTGGTTCTTCTCTTGCTAACCCTGGGCTCAGGAGTCTGTGGTTAACACTCCTTGCCCTTCCCTTGACCACTCAACAGCAATCAGGAGGCGGCTGAGAGTGAGACAAGTAGCTAATCCAGTGATGTCATCCGGGGTTAAAGGATCTGCGAAATCACTTCCGGTGCCTCCTTGCATTTCTTCGAATCATCTTTCATTACTCTGAAGATATCAGCCAGAGTGTATAAAACTGCTGAGATCTGCAAATCATAGCGCACAGAGGTAATAGTTCATTTTCGAACTTTTCCACTGTAATTCCCTTTCGCAGTCTGACACTGAGTGATTACAGGTGCGATTATAGGAACAATCGGGAAGAAAACTTTTTTCTGCCATGTGCAATATAAAACGTGTTTCATTAGAGCGATTACGTGCCAAGAGAAATACCACACAGCCTGTGATGGGTAGCAGGACCCTAAATAATGAAATATTGGAAACATACAGAAGAGCTGACCAGGCTTGGACGCAATTACAGGAATTTGTGATTTTACATGCGCAGTGCTCTGGGCGAACTGTCCAAAAGTGCACTCCAAGAGCCTCGACACACGAGGGAAGCTTAAATGGGCTGGAGGATCAATTTGCGCTGTACTCTCCAAACTTTATTGCTCACTTTAAAGCCAAGCTCGTTTTTAGGTCGAGCATTCGAGACCTCTTGTATATACTTTAGTATATCAACAGAAGTTTTTGGTAGTAGCAGTTCCCAAGATTGGGAAAAACCACACAATCAGTAGGAAAAGAAAATTTATCATATCAAATGCGATACAGTGTGAATCAATTTCAGATAGACATTATATTTTCTCAGTGGGGTGCTACCTTGGCTCTAATGCACCTACTACCAAGAGATGCTACTGTCACAGAAGAGCACTACTGTGTACACAAAATTGCAAGGAGAGAGCATTTATAAGCACACCCTTTTGTCTAGTAGAAAATCACCCAGAATACTGGTAGAGTACAAAACTGTTCTAAATATCTATTGTCAGGAACGTATCAATTTTAAGATGGCAATGTTCAATATAATCACACACTGCTCCTGATTGCTTGCGATATACAGAGTCCACAATGTTCGAGTTTCTTCAAAAATAAGATTCTTTATTCTCAATTGCATAAAATCCAGCTCGAAGAATCAGCCAACACGTGTTTCGTCTTCCCTTAGACTTTTTCAAGGCTGGAACAATATATATTAGGGCATTGTTATAATATTTGATCTTAACACATGCCAACATTAGTTGTCTCAATTTGTAATCAACAACATAGGCCAAGAAAGCCAGACAGAGGTGATGACTTGAGCATTATCACAGTTGTTACATGCCTTAGAAATGTGACACAGAACTAACGAGTTACATGTTCCGAGAAAACAATCTCGTGGTGGGAAGAGAGAGGATAAAGTAGAAATTTATTTTTTATAATGCTATAAAGACAAAAGCAATAGATTCCCACAAAAAGATTATCTTATTATCTTAATGACGGAAATCTTTCAGTGCATTAGAAAAAGACACCCGAATAATGTGTTCAGAGAGAGTACAGCCCTGAACCAGAATAAAGAATATAAAGTATCCAAAATTAATAACTGGGCAATTGACCCACCGATTGACGAAAATTATGTTGTCCAGCATGTATATACAGACGGCAGGTACGTATCCCTTATTGTAATCAGAACCTGCAATGCTGCATGGAGAAAGCACAAAATTTGTGTCAAACGGTCCCTTCTCCACCTTGAGAAAAAACCAAAGAAAGCCCTGTATCTTAATATAACGCACCTAAATCTATACGTCCAAACACTGATATAGTTGTACCAAGAAACACAAAAAGTCACGTTAAAAAAGCGCACACTTAACCTTCCAACAAATAGACATTGGAAAGTCATTCGGTGCCTCCTGGCTGTCCCAGGAAAAACACACACTATGTCCCTGAGATTCCAAGTCACACAAATATTAACAATTATGAGTAATATATTAAAAAAACTACAAGTGAGAGCAGCGAATCCTATATGATAAAAACAATGCCACAGTTACCTTATTAATACTTTCGACTGCCAGATGTACGTATCACAGCCTCATTTGCTGGTAATGCTAACACACCTCGTATTTGGTAAAAGCGGGTGTGTGGGTATCCGGAAAGGAGAGTCCGGAAAGGAGAGTATATTGGTCCTTCTCCTTCATGTCATAATAGGACCTTTTAAAATATCGGAGGAGAACCCTGATAAGTTTCACTCCTATAGGGGAGAAAGTCGTATCAACGATTACTCCCTAATTAAGTCAACAAAAAACAGGCAAAAAGAAAAAAGAAAAACGTGATACTTAAGATGACTACTTTGGGCTATTAGCACTCAAAAAACAGAAACTCACCGCAGTAAGGCGAAAGTATATCGTCCACCCTACATTTACTCTTTGCTGTGGCGTGTTCCAAAAACACAGCCGCCATTCTCAATTTAAACGGAGAGCTAAAGTTAGCGTGAAGGAGCGTCAGAGACGTCAAAGCATCAGCTGACTTGACACGTGATCATATTACCAATGTGACGATAATCGTACATCATTACTAATGATATCGCCATCTTGGAGGAGAGTGGGTCATAGGCACAAATAATTGGCAACCAAACACAGTATATTAACTAACTAGCCATGTGGGGCAGATATAGTTTAATGTCACAGATTACCGGAGTAAAATTAGAATCAATACACTATAAGCAAATCTGTTCACTCGCTCTAACCTGGCAAGTCTGAACACCGATGTAAACATGGTTGATATATACCAACCCCTCTCCGCCATGCATATCTGTACCTGCGTGGAATCTCAGAGTTTAGAGATCCAACTTGGACAAAATTTTGTTATAATTGCCTAAAAACCATCACCAAGTAATACAAGAGAGAGACAGGTAAATATAGGAGAGAGAGCGCACAAAAGGAGGAGAGCAATAGAACCCTCTATGTAATAGGTGAGTCCATCTTGCACCCGATTCTGTGAAATTTTGTTCCATATTGCAGCAGGCAAGTCCATATGATACATAGGTTGTTTACATAGGAGTAGTTTATATATTCATAGAAAATACAAGTCAACATATACAGTCATAAAATCTATCCGGATTATTAGTGTGGTGACAGAATATATACATTTCACAAACCAATAGAAAATAACTCATAGTATACAAAACCAATTACTTCTTATATCTTATATTATTTCCTCCATATTAGACAGTTGATTGAAAGTGAGCATCAAATAGATTTCAGTCTTGTAAAAAGACATGCAGCTCTCTGTCTGTATTCAATCCTAGATCTACAGATCTTATTTAATTAACCATCTGGTTTCCAATTTTCTCAATGCTAGTGTACGATTGCCCCCCCTGGGGTTTTCTTCTGCTATCGCAATGCCGTGGAATCTTATATTTACTAGTTCCAGGGCTTGGTGCACCCTATTATAGTGGACCACCAGTGGATAGTCTGCATTGTTGTTACGAATGGCCCTAATGTGTTCTTGTACACGTTCTTTAAGCGGCCGAATCGTGCTGCCCACGTAGATCAAGCCACATTGGCAGATGATGCAATAAACTGTAAATTTTGTGTTGCAATTCATAAAATGACAGATTTTATGTGTTTTACCTGTATTGTAACTGAAGCTGGTGGTTTTATTCATCGCAAACTGACAAATATTGCATGTAGTGCATTTGTAGAAGCCTAACGGTTTCTTCGGTAACCAGCTTAGTGTTGGTGTCTTCTTGTTCTTTATAAAAGATGGACAAAGTAAGTTTCTCAACGTTCTACCTCTATTGTATGTTACTTGAGGTTTCTTCGTTGTGTATGCATCTAATCTGTGATCCAGTCTCAGGAGGTGCCAATGTTTTTGCAATACCTTATAGATGTTATGGCTGTATGCATTATACGGTGTAATCAATGAGATCTTGTTTCTTGTCTTTAGTTTATTCTTATTAATTTTCAGAAGCTCTGTTCGTTGTAGCCCGATGACTCTCCTATGTGCTTTGTCTAGGGTTGTTTGGTCATAACCCCTAATTTTAAAGCGTTTCTTCATACATATCAGTTCTTGTTGAAATGTCTCGTCACTACTACAGTTCCTCCTCAGTCTTGTCATTTCTCCATAAGGGATGGCTCTCACCTGTGTGACTGGATGTGCGCTTTTCGCATGCAATACGGCATTACATGCCGTTGGTTTGCGATAAAGTTTGCATTCTAATTTATCTCCTTCTGTATATAAGGTAATGCCCAAAAAATCAATGTGACATTTGTCACTGTTGTGTGTAAACGTCAAGTTGTACTGATTGTCATTCAAGTGCCTGATGAAATCCAGGAGGGTGTCACTACTCCCTCCCCATATCATGAAGATATCATCTATAAAGCGCCCCAATAAATGATTGATCCAGTCATGTCATGTGGGCAGTCTCTCCAAATATGTTTTTCTTAAAAAAAAAACATATAGATATTAGCGAAAGATGGGGAGAATTTGGAGCCCATGGCCACCCCCGACGATTGTTTAAACCACGTACCATTATGTAAAAAATAGTTGTTGTTTAAGGTTAAGCGGGTGAGTTCTAGAACCATTTGTGTATGTTCGTATGCTGTGGCATCACGTTTAGATAGAAAATATGTTAGTGCCTCCATACCTTTCTCCTGGGGGATGCAGGTATAAAGAGCACATACATCAAGTGTAACCAGGGTAAAATCGTCATTCCATATCAGATCCTCTAATTTATTCAGAAGATCTTTAGTATCCTCAATGAACGATGGTAAGTTCCGTACAATCGGTTGTAAATAAATATCAATATACTCCGAAATCCTTTCTGTTGGTGACCCTATTCCTGATATAATTGGCCTGCCAGGTGGGGTCGTCTGGTTTTTATGTATCTTTGGCAATATATAGATACATGCCGCTTGTGGTGTGGAATTAAACATGTATTTGTATTCCATGTCTGTTAATAAACAAGCATGGAGCCAAAATTTTAGTGTTCTCTCGATAAGTGTGGTTACCTCTTTCAATGGATTATTGGGTATAGTAACATAGGAACCTGTGTCCATCAATTGTCTGTCAATCTCTCTGATATAAGAGTCTTTGTCCATCAGGACAATATTGCCCCCTTATCAGCCTCCTTAATGATTACATCAGGATAGGTGCTTAGTTTCAATAAGGCTTCTCGTTCTTTTCTAGTCAGATTATCCTTAAAAACCATCCGTTTCTTTTGAAATTTGTCTTCCATTTGTCTTCCATTTTATAAAGATCCTGAGTGACGGCTTGTCAATCATATTGTCTGGTGCCAGTAGGGGTACAAATTTGGATTTAGTCCTAAGCCCACTGTCTATATTGAGGTCGATATCAATATCTAGATCTAGTAGGATATCACCCATGCTATGTACCGGTCCCATACTTTCGTCTAGTGACAGTAGCAATTGTAAGTCCTGTATATCTTTGATAGTTTTGTCACTCTTCCTAGTTGTATAAATTGGTACTTGACACAGTGTATTTTTGTCATCAAAATACTTCTTTAATTTAAGTTTTCGAACATATTTAAACAGATCAATATGTAATTGCGTAAAATTGGGCTGTGACATAGGACAAAAACGTAATCCTCTCTGAAGCACAGTGATCTCTGCACAGGATAATTCATGTTTTGACAAATTTACAATGGAAACATCATCAAGCAAGTTATTGGCAGACAAAATACAATTCATTGTATCCAAAGACTCATTTACCCCTCCAGCACTTAGTTCTTCTGAGGGCGCGATGCTGATCTGAGGACCCTTTTTTCTTGGTTTACATCTGTTTTTTCTCCCCCCCTTCTTGTTCTCTTCCTCCTGTGTTCTTTCTTAGAAACCCCACTTTGTTTCCCTTCCTGTAACGTTGTAGTTCGTCTAAAAAAGACGAGCACCCTGTTGCCATGTTAGAGTTGCCAGCCGTATTATTGTGTGTTTCACTTCTAGCTTCACTAGTTACACTAGTAATGCTCGATAGATCAGACTCACTCGCTGATATGGATGTCCCTTGTCTAGGATCACTAGATTTGTCTACTCCTCCTCTTGGTTTATATTCATCAAATCTTTTAGCAAACGTATAAATTCGTCCATTTTTATAATCATTTTCGTCTCTTTTGAGTTTCCGAATTTTTTTGTCTCTGATATAGTTTTGGTGTGCACTAAGCACTTCTTTTAAAATCTTGTAATTTTTTTCCGTCGCATCTTTAAGATCCAGTGCTCTAATTTCTTCCTCAATAGTAGCAATTTCGTCTAACAGTTTGGACCTTTTCCTTTCAGCGTGTTTTGTCAGTAAGTCCATCATTCCATACGATGATGATGATATCAGATTTTCCCAATCATCTAATAGGTCTGGGTCTAAATCCTCAAAGGAAGGAAAAATAATGACCCTCAGGCCTCTTGGTATCTGTTTTATTTCAATATATTTTTTTAAGGTTGTCAAATCCCACCATCGTGAGAGTTCCTGTTTCTTTATTCGCTCAAGTCTAATGAAAAGTTGTTTCAGTCCCTGAGGCTTAGTTTCCAAACTATTCATTTTTTTTTTTTGCTCTGTATATTTTGTCCTGAGAATATATCATTAAAGACCTTATCTCTCTCATCATCAAAATTGGCCATATTGTATTGGGCACTCATAGCAATTACTCTAATATAATTAAATATCAGATCACACTATCATAAGAACTGAGTGCTGGTAACCACATAACATGGATTTCAACAGAAGTTTTTGGTAGTAGCAGTTCCCAAGATTGGGAAAAACCGCACAATCAGTAGGAAAAGAAAATTTATCATATCAAATGCGATACAGTGTGAATCAATTTCAGATAGACATTATATTTTCTCAGTGGGGTGCTACCTTGGCTCTAATGCACCTACTACCAAGAGATGCTACTGTCACAGAAGAGCACTACTGTGTACACAAAATTGCAAGGAGAGAGCATTTATAAGCACACCCTTTTGTCTAGTAGAAAATCACCCAGAATACTGGTAGAGTACAAAACTGTTCTAAATATCTATTGTCAGGAACGTATCAATTTTAAGATGGCAATGTTCAATATAATCACACACTGCTCCTGATTGCTTGCGATATACAGAGTCCACAATGTTCGAGTTTCTTCAAAAATAAGATTCTTTATTCTCAATTGCATAAAATCCAGCACGAAGAATCAGCCAACACGTGTTTCGTCTTCCCTTAGACTTATACTTTAGTATATACTTATATGTGTATGTACTTTGTGGGCTCTGGAGATCAGCCCTAGGACTTGTCTGCTTCCGCTTAGGGACTTTTTTTCTGTTCAACTGCCTCTATTTAACTGTCTTGATGAAAACGACCAGCAGAGGTCAGTACAATACCAGAATTACTTTAGCATTCTCTAGATTCCAGTCCATAGAAATTATCTTCCACGAGCACCCGTAAACAATAATATTTATTTCAAATCTTGTATTTTCAGTGATATGACCACTGAAGTCCCTGATTTTATATTAAAAACAGAGCTTTGGACCATACCATTTCCCACTGAAAGGCAATATTTCTCTCCATGTGTTCCCATACCTGGTGTGTCACGCAGTTTGGTGCTTACTTTCCCTCCATGTTAAAGAACAGTAGATGTTTCAGCACCCAGGCTAATGTGCTGCATAGCTAAATACATATAAGGTCCCAAAGGCGAGACCGATTGCATTGCAAATGCTTGTTGTTTTTTCCCATGACTAGAATATCATCTTGAAATAGAAGAATATTGTCTACATCTCTAAAAATTTCTTGCATGAGTCTCTGGAACATAGCAGCGGGGGACGCCAAACCCTCTTGAACCGGTAACACCCAAAGGGAGTGATGGATGTGGTCAAACTTCTGCTGTCAGGATGTAAGGGAACCTGGTGGTATGCTGCCTTAAGGTCTAAGGTGGAAAAATACTTAACACCTTTGGTGAGGGCTAACATCTCGTTAATGCGTGGTAGGGGAAACTGATCAATGATGATGTTATCATTGAGGTCGCGCAAATCGATGCACAATCTCAATTTTCCATTGGGTCGCTTGACCACCACCAAGGGAGCAACCCAATCAGACGACTCAACCCTTTCAATTATGTCATCATTTAATAGCCTGTCCAACTGTGATTTGACTCCTTCTGTGACGGCAAATGGAATGTTCCTGACTTTGTGAATTTTGGGTATGGCTCCCTGTTTAACACAAATTTTGTGCTCGAAACCTCTCAAAAGGCCAATGGTATCAGAAAATACTTTGGGAAACTTCTGGAGAATGGTGTTGCCCAGTTCCTCATCGGCCTGAACTATGAGGACGGGTTCTGCACTGTTGGGATCTAGGACTATGCCTAGTTTACCTTGGTCCAACCACCCCAGGACGGAGGGCCCTGTCTTTGAAACATGAAGCTTACATAGGGATGTTCTGCCTTTGAAATCAAATTTGAGTCTCCTGTAACCTTTAACTTCAATGGCATCCCCTGTGAAAGTTTTGATGGAAATATCAGGTACTTCTAACTGATCACCTAGGAGGGGAGAAAATGTATCCTTCCATACAGTATGATTGACAATGGTGTAGGGCGAACCTGAATCTGCAACAATTGAAACATTTATCCCCCCCTATGGACATTTCGCATACAGGTTTTTTCCTGTGCTGGTCTGTTTGGGTATCATCAACTTGTAAAATGCATTCATCTTCAACATTAAGTACAAACATGTTGATATCATCCTCATCAGATGAGTTAGAAGTGGGGTCCTGCTCAACATCAACAAACTTGCCTGACTTAGAGCGTTTTTTATGGTATCCTTTTTGGAAATGACCCATGACACTGCAGAATGCACATTTTTATATTTGGCAAGGTGATTCGAATTACCACATCTATAACAGCGTCTTTTTGAATTACTGGAGTCACTGATATTTTGTCTCGACCAAACCTGTTGCTGGTCCGTTTCTTCCCCTGTTTAAATTTGACATCACCTACTTTGGCTACGGTGGCGTCGACCTTCCCTTCTTTGTTCTCAGCGATGACTGCTTTGGCACACCTGCCTGTAAGTTCGGCTCTTCTAGCAATGTCAATAACACTTTGCAAAGGGCTTTCCCCTTTAGCCCAAAAGGTTGTCTTGGATGTTTGCATTGGACCCCTGCATCACTATTAGGTCCCTAATGAATTCATCATGAAGCCCTGCGAAGCGACAATTAATGGCTAGATTTTTTAACGCTGCAACGTAATCATCAATGGATTCGTCTTTACCCTGCTTCCTGTGGAAGAACTTGTACCTGTCCACCGCTACGCAAACAGTGGGTTTGTAGTAATTGTTTAAATCATCAATGGCATTGCTGTAAATGTCACCCTCATCAGCTGCCCTGGGTTTTTTTGTTTATGCTTTTGAAAACTTTTATACTCCCTGCGCCTAGACAATGTAGTAGAATTTTATATTTCTTATCAGCAGTGAACTCTTCCTCATCATCAAATGTCAAAACAAAATTGAGGAAGTGCTCCCGCCATTCTTCCCATTGGAGGAGGGGTTCACCACACCCTGGTAACAAGCTTTGTGGAGGGGAGAGATTCAACAAGTACTCAGAGGTCATGTAGGTGTTTGCACAAGCAAAAACGGCTGACCGGAAATGTTATGAGGGGATAATAAAAAGTTTGAAGTGAGCAGAGCAACGATGAGAGGAACTGCGCGTGAATAGCTGTGGGGTAGTGGAACACGTGATGCAGATGCAGAGTGCAGTGTAACCGAATTTTAACAGCTGGGGAGCTGATGAGAAGTAATGAAGAAGTGCTGTGCCAATCGCGTAGATGGCACCGGTGAATAAATCATGCAGTAGGGAGACTTACTTTTGAAGAAGCGACTGGCTCCAGGAACACATGTGAGAAGAACGGCTGCCCTTAGGGTGTGGCTCCTTCATTGCCTCGCAGAATGGCTGGGCAAAACAAACAGCTGCGTTGTTGCGCGGAGTGCGCACTTCTTGCCGTCGCAGTGAAGGAATGCGAACTCGAGGTGGAAGGAGAGGTTTCTTCAAGATGGCCGCCGCTGCCGTTGATGACGGTGATGCGCAACATGTGCGCGTCACGGAAGCTGGACTGGGCTGTAGTGATGTGAACCCTTCTTAAGATGGCCCCCGCCGCTGACGTCGACGAAGTGACATGATGCGTCGCCGAGCAACCGTCGGCGGCTGATAACTGGTGACATTTACAGCTGAGACGGTTGCGGCGGTGGCAGGTTGGCGGTTGCAGAGTGGTTGTTGGAGGTCAGTTGGAACTGTGCGGCGGTTGGCGCTGGCCAGTAGAATGGAAGGCAAAGGTGCGTTGCGGCATGCCAAACGTGTCAACGCTGTGGGTCCTAGTGTAGAGTGCACAAAGAAACAACAAAAGGAAATGCTCACGGTTACACCCAACGTGGCATAAGCACTAGCGTGATGAGGGCAGGTGGGAAAACACATAACGAGCCAGGTGGAGAAGGGGTGCCGCAGTCGGTTATGGTTCTTATGACAAGTCCTCACAATCCATATGATGGTGAAGGTTTAAAGGAGAAGGTGGTGGGAGAAACACGGTGGTGACGGCAGGGGCTGTCACTTCAGGATGATGAACACTGGAAACCAGCCCAAACTATTCACCCGTCTCCATAGCGTAGACTCTTTTGAACTCGCTGACCTTAGGCAGAGGGACGACGAACTGGCCCACCAGAGCAGTAGTGGTTGGTGGGTGGGAGGAATGCAGCTCATGAAACGTAGCGATTTTGAACTTTTGGCATGCTGGTTCGGATGTGTTGGAAACTTGTTGCCAAAATTGTAAGGATGAGTTCCACTCAAAGTAGGTTTAAGCTGAATATTTATTGTAACAATTCCAACACAAAGATGAGCGAGGAGATCCAGGAGGAGCGTCCTGTCTCTGCAGTCATCAGCTGTCGTCTGTCAACATTCCAGAACGCACAGCTGATGACAGGGAGGGGAGAGGTACGGGAGGGGGGAGAGGACAAAGTAGTGAACAATGCACAATGCAACACCAAAAACAGGAATTAAAAGTAGGTCAATATGAATGTAATAGCTGTGCTAAAAAGTGTCTCAAACTTCTAAACTGGGCGCTGTGCAGTAATGCTCCCCGCGTAATAATGGAATATTCACAATGCTTTTTACGAGGCAGCACCAAAGTGGATGCCAGCCAGTGCCCCAGGGGGACTGCTGAGTGTGCGCTCGATCAGAGCGTATAAATGCTTTTTTGATGATTTTTGCTGGTTTTTGAAGCGCATTTTAAAGCGCCATCTAAAAAGCAATAATTATTAGTTAAATAAAGAACATTTTCATTCGAGTTTGTGCTAAATGCAAATGCCAAAGAACTGTTGACATAGTACCTCAATCGCGTGAGTAGCGGAGGGACACTAATTAAGTTTAACTATTCGGTACTTGACCGGTGCTCCACACAAGCCACGGGAAGTGACAAATCGCGAGGTCTGCCGAATTAGAAGGCAGTAAAGGAAGTAAAGGAGAGTGATTACGCGGTCAACAAATGGTGAGTGTGGGCTGGCTAAAAGCCCCTTTTCAGTTGTTTTTTTAACCACATAAAGTTGCCATAGCGACAGAAGAAGATGGTGGGGGTGGGGACTTCAGAGAGAGGAGGGCCGACTCCTTGGAGGGAGAGGGAGCACAAATTGGACAAAAAACTTTGCTGGCCCAAGCCTACTGGGCCAAGATATTATTATATCCTTGAACCTATTTCTTTTCTTAACTTTCAGCATGAAGGTGATCAAACAAAATATCTGACCAATGATATTGCTCAGTTGTTACCAAGCCAATATCCAGTCCCTTTGTTAAAATTGAATCACCAAGAGGCCCTTTATGTGAGTAGCCACATGGGTTCCTGAGAAAAACACAGTCCCTCATTTGAGGGGCTTTCAAACACATAGTCATGCGGGAGGATAGGTTGGGATGTGTCAGAGGAGGCATGAAGCTGGAAAGTTCTGCTAAGGCCTTCGTTCTGACAGACATTTGGAGAGAGGAGGAGCCAGAGCAGAGGCAATACTCCTACGTCTTTGGTGGGCAGAAGCTCTTTTTTAGGTCTGCCCTCACCCAAGACCTTTGGTTTTCAGTAAAATTATATATATAATACACTTACTTAAAGGGGCCCTCTCCATCCATTGGTCTATTGCTGTGTCATTCACATTTTTCTCCCGCCCACTACAGCATACAGCATGGGGCAGTGGGCCAGCCCACTTCAGCCACTGGCTCTATTGCACTTTGAGTGAGGATATTTTTCCCTTTCACAAGGAGCACATCCTTGTACAAAGTAGTTCCTCTCAGTGCCAAGGACTACTAAGAAAATGTGTGCTTTAAGACCAGTCTTCAGTAATTTTGCAGGTAGTTTGAGTAATGGCATTGTTCCTGTTTAGTTATAAATGCACATTTGCAAATAACAAGCACAAACAGAAAGTTGTCTTCTCCCCCTACTCTACAGCTGCTCTTCATTACTGCAGGCTTCTGCCAGTTTGGCTATGCATGCTGCCCACTGCCTCATGCTTGCTGCTTAAACACCTTTCTGCCATTCTTCTTGTCTTTCTGTGAGAAAATTGGTTATTGCTTGAAGGTTGGGGATAGCACCTGCTCAAGCAACAGCCTAAATCCCTGTCAGGGTGAACCACAAAAGTCACAGTCAGGCTCAACTTAAACTCAATGTGTACAGTATTTATGTAGCGCTCAAACAGTAATAAAGTGAAACCATAACAAAGGAAAAATCCCACCAGAATTTAGAAAAGTACAGTAAGTTTTAATGATTTATTTAACACCAAAATGACAAAGATCCAATAAGTAGAACCAGAGTTATGAATTGTTAAAGTTTAAGTTAAAAACTAGCGCCTAAAAGATCAAAGCCACAACCGTGGGCATCTAGGCGATTGAGGCCGGGCCAAAGTCAAAAAATGTGGCCGGCTATGATGGAGCTATGGTTGTATACAAGAAGTGGATTGGGCCCGATTGGTGCTTACCTTCGGACATAGAAGAAATTTTGAAAAAAGTTTTCTGAGGAGGTAAAGTTCAGCAGGGCAAGCCTGCAGGCGGTGTCCAAGGAGGATGAGGCATTGTTGTCAGGGTGCTGCTGAACAAAGTCACAGTGAAAATTTCTTCTTTCGGACTTCGTCTCTTTTTTGGAAGTTGAAAATCTCCAGCGGGACGAGGCAGGAGGCTGTAGCCGACGACAGTTCCAGGAGGCGGGGTACCCGTTTAGCAAAAGACTGTTGAACAGATTTGCTGCTGCAGAGAAGATCATATTGGGAGCTACAGCGAAGTCAGGCTGACCGGTGATACACCTTGGGTAGATAGACGAGGAAGTTGGTCTCGGTCTTCCCTCGATTCTCAGAGCAGTCTTTAGCCAAAAAGTTTTAAGTCCCAAGTTTTGGACTTTGGCTATCTAGGCATCTTTAACACCACAACCAAGGGTCCAGAACTGGAGGGGCAGCACATGGTGGTTCAGGACTCACTCAAGCTGGATCCAGGTGTGGGTTCAAGTTGGTAGGGAGCCTTTTATACCCCTGAGGTTCAGATCAGGAGGCCAGCAAACTAGCATTTGGAGTGACTTTGGTAGATCTGGGTTGCAGTGATGAAGCAAGGCTCAAGCTGGTTGGCAGGTCTCTGAGGTTCAAGGCAGGCTCCAGGCAGCAAAGCAGTCCTTCCAGGTACAGTATAGCAGTCTTTTGGAGTGCACAGCAGGCAACAGCAGCAAACAGTCCTTTGAGAGTCCTTCCACAGGTCCAGAAAGTGAACTAAAGAGTGGGTCTAAGGGTCCTCTTTTTAGGTCGAGCATAGCCAGTGAGCATGTGCTGTCTGCAAGACCTAATGTATGTGCAATACGGGCTTTAAACAAGCCTATCGATTGCCATTGGTTCTTTGTTGTGGCAATCGGAAATGCTGGCTTTCTATTGGTCCATTGCTTTAATTTTTCCCTCCTTTGGGTACTTGTTTTAGCCGAGGCAATTTCACTTAGTGATTGTTTTTGTTGGCCATCGCACGCTTCCTCCTCTCACAGCTCGGCATGGCCCCTCCTCCCATCTGGTTTTCCTTTCCTTGTTTTTGTTGACCATCGCATGCTACCTCCTAGCACAGCACGTGACGGCCCCTCCTCCCGTCAGTTTTTTTTTAAGGCACGGGGCGATTAAGTCATTTGCCCAGAATCATAGGATGGTGCTGGACGCCGAGACTCGTTGGAACAGGAGCTCATCTGCTATTGAGAAATAAAGGTGTCACCCCTCTAACCAATGTCTTGGCTTCCTGTGGTTGTTGTTAACTGACTCTTTTCCCCAATGGGGGCCTAGAATCAGTTGCCTTTTCTCGGGTGCCCTGGCCTCTCCTTCGCCCTTCACCTGCAGCTCTAGGCATCAAAGCAGAGAACAAATAAACAATATCTCCTCAATGCAATATCTAGTGCTTATCAAACGCTATTATTTTTCGATTATTTTCAGCAATCTGTCAGGGCAGATCCGTAAAGCTGCCTTCACCCTGTGTCGGAAGCGGAATCTACCGTGGGGGTGTGAGTGGTAATGAAAGTGAAGTGCATTTTGTGTTAATACGCGTGTGCGTGTGTGCCCAGGCATGGTTTATATCCGTGTACATTGTTCATGTGTGCGTATGTGCACTGTTCTTTTGTGGTGTGTGCCTGTGCTGTTGATGTTTGTGCTCACGTTTAAGAACCTGCAAGGCACCCGTGGCTGAAAGTAAAAACTGTTGAAGAGCCCCACACGAGTGAGGTGGACCCCACAGTGTGTTTGTATCGAGGAGTGTGAAGCGAGGGGTTGTACGGGACAGGCACTGGAAGATGCAGACTGCGAGGTGTGAGGGCGCAGAGAGGTGGAGGAGACTGAAGACTGGCTCGAAGTGGTCCTGTGTCCGAATACATTCCTAAATGGTAGTGTGCACACGGAAATAATACATTACATACTATAAAATACTGCTCTGCGTCGTGTGTTTGAGCTAACATATCTCTGGCCCCCTGGAAATAGAGGCCACGTTTTTGGAAGAGGCCGAGAGAGGATCGACATATGCAAAAGTAATCGATGAGGATTTATATTACTATGTAAAGTCTGTTGGGAAAACAATATTCTTTCTTTGGAATCCGCAAAGGATTTGATAAAGGACAAAGTTTAGTCATAAGCACAATGTAGAGTTTCCTTCACCTACACACGTATACGCCTATAACTGTATTTTCCTCACATAATGATGTCTCCATCCGTCCGTCCGTCCCTCCGTCCACCCATCCATCCATCCATCCATCCATCACTTAATGGCTCTTTTCTGCACTTTACAATTGGGCTTGCATGTTAGTTTCCCGTATGCGTGTCTCAACTGTATTCCTCTCTTCCCGGTTCTCATGTATTTTTCATCCAACGCCCTCTCTGTTTCTCTCTTACTCAGTTGCCTCCGTGCACGCTGCACACGCCTCATCACCATCCCAACCTTTTCTTCTCCATGCATCCCATGTACTGGGAGTTCAGCAGTCCATCGTGACGACATCATGGCAATAAAATAAGGCAGCAGACGTGTCATAGCTGTAAAGCATCGCTAAAAGGTGACCCATCGCCAAAAACCCATGGCAAAGTGCTAAGGCGAGACCTGTTGGCTTTGAAAAAAGTGAAACACTGTCTCGCTATGCTAAAGAAATTCCAGGAAATCCCATGTTTTTTTGGACTCAGCTTGGTTACATAATTTAAGGTGCTTTCCGCACTGCTGTAGGTTGATAGGTTTAAGTAAAAACATTCTGTTGCGGGTTTTCTGCTCATACACAGAACTATGCACAAGAAAACAGGACCTCAGTAAATAGGGGTGTACCTCCTATCACCTTAGTACCCAAAATCCCAACCGACTAGCAATAGTGTCTCATTCGGTCTCCTACAAATATCAAGAAGCTACGAATGTTTAGACAACCCAGAACACGAGCACTCCTGACTCACCTCAGAGTCGCGGGAACAAGACAGTCTTTCGCTCTCACGTACTTGTCCACAATAAAAATAATCAGAGTCACTAAATAAGTTCAAAATGTTTATTTTGACTATAGTGATTCATAAAACAGTATGCGAACCACGACCAGCAGCAAAATGCTTAAAGCAAGCATCATTAGCATTGTTACAATACCATAGAATACAAAAGAAGTCGTCATTCTATAAAGACTGTGAAAAGGCAAAATAACTGGGCCTAATCACCCTCCCCTTGGTAGTAAGAAGTTATTTTATATAACATAAGATCTCTAGGCGTTATTAGCAGACCCCCTACCTGAAAGCCTAAACCGAAAGGTTTACATCATAGGAACAGCAGAGCTCAGCTCCATGGAACGGCTTTCTTCGAGTGTGTTTCAAAAACATACAACAACACTATATCAAAGCTCGATTCTTCCATATTGCAGCTGTTGGTAACATGTTTTGTCTAGGTAATATGGACTGACCAGAACAGAATAACAAGAGACATTGTTGATCGACCTTGCACATTATGTTCAGACAGAATTGAAGGGAAAGCTGAAAACGTGAAAAACAATCTGTTATCATGTATAGAGCAGAGGCAAAGTGTCGCGAAAACAAACTCTTAGCAGAGGCGTGCGCAAACGCAGCAGCATAGGGCAAGCAAAACTCATGCTAACTTAGCAATGTCGACAATGTATCTAAGGGCCACATAACCCCATATAACACCCTCCCCCTGGTAAGTCAGTAGGACATAGACAAAAGAACAAAAACAGAGTTCAAGAGTCAGGCATTGTCTTAAATATTGGTGAGGGACTTTCTTAAATTTTTTTTTTTTTAAACGGAGTAAAAAGGGAAAGTTCGAAGAGAAAGCCAAAGGCACTTTGAGCTTGGAAAAAAAAAAAGAGAGTCTGTATTCCAGACAGCGGAATGCAATTCCTTCCAATAGTTCATCCTTGTCATTGGTACAAAAAAGCGATGACATCCAATTTAGTAAGTCGAAGGAACAATCATGTTCCTCACAAGCAGGAGCATCCAAAAATATAAATGGGAAACTTGCGTGATATTCAATGAAACTTCGTTGTAAGACAGTCTGCGCAGCCGCACAGATATCCCATTGATCCAAGATTCCAAGTAAAGCTGCACTCGTCATTTGACCATCCACAGAACAAGCCTCGTCATGCGCCTCTAAGGGACCCATCAACCGGCTGAAATCAGGGATTGGACACCACGTGTTCGATATGCAAAGTTCCATCGCCCAGAAGATATGACATCTTTTGCAATGAAGCACTGGCTGCACGCAAGTAAAATAGGCAAAGCGGAATGTCAAGTCGTAACTCACGCCAAGCGTTGCTAAAGGCAAGCACCCAAAAGCCTCATACAGGCGATTATGGTACAGTTGTAGCTGGGCCGGCCTGTGCAGAGCCACAAAGTGAGCAGCCATTACGAAGCACAAGGAGGAGAAGCAGGACACCAGCTGCCAGCGCCAATATTAAGGGGAACCCTTCGAAAACGCTGGAAAATATAGAATGAATAAAAGCCGGTATTACCCCGAATATAGTTTGAAAGGAAGAGACCAGGCCAGATCCCACACATTTAAAAAAATGTGCAAGGCCTGTCGTTTCAGATGCATTAAATATTTGGTGAATTAGTTCCCCAAAATGAAGTGGGAGGTTAGTGTTAAGAAGCGACTGTATCTCACTCGAGGTGCGAGCCACCTGCAATCTGAATGTTTCACGGGCGGAAGTGAGGGCCACCTCCTGTTGGAATAAAAGGGCTTTGAGCCTGCTCAACTTGTTGAACTCTGCTTTCAAAGTCGGAATGGAAGGCCAAAGCAAAGAATCTAAACTCCCTTGCGGGGGCGGGAAAAGGACATTGCTACAGCAAGTTACGCGCTAGGAAACAGTTACCAAGTATGGGACACCTGCCCGCAAACCACAGCAGTCTTGATTGTTTAAAATGAGATAGTGGCCGTTAGTAAGCAATGTAAAGACAGGCGTGACGGATGGTACTGGACTCCCTTTTAAAAAGCAAGCGAGATTGGGCGCTGACATGTTACACTCGCCGTTACACTCGCCGTACAATTTAACGTGTTTGCACACAAGAGAGTGACCCACTGTTGAATCACACTCCTCCCCTGTAAGGAAAACCTCTTTATCCTCCCTCAAACACTGATAAGCAAAGGGCTGGACCCATATTTCATGCAGAAAAGCACTACTAAGCGGTTCAAAGCGGCCAACAGGAAAGTGTTGCATACATGATTTAAATTGAAAAAGCAAAAAGGGCAAAGTGATAACGCCATGAATTAACCAAACAGCAGAGTCCGTTTCCGCTACGGAGAACGGCAAAGGCTCCAATTGTTCAATATGTAACAGCGTATATACAGCATCTTTCATGGACATAAACTTCTGTTTATCAGTCAGGTTAAAAGGCAAAAATAAAGCAGTGGCATTCAAATAATCCCAAGGCACTTTACCCATTTTGAGTGTCTGCAACGTCCAAGCAAATTGCATGACCGACCTTAACTGATTCTGACCATGATATAACACAGAAACATCACTTTGCACAATATCTATTACAGAAGAAACAATATTGTCTAAGGTGTAAATGCGTGAAGAAAGCGTGTTAATGCTGTTGTCCATTACAGTAAGGACTTTTTCTAAATTTGCCTGATCAATTTGACGCAGACGGAAGGCGGCTTCCATCTGTGAAAGTTTACAAATTTCATTTTGAGAGGCATAAAGAAATCGCTTGGCCCTTGGATTACGTGGGCCTAGGAGAAAATCAGCCAAATCTATATAATGCCAGGGTAGAGTGTTCTAGCCACTGCTGGCACAATTTACCAACCGAATATGTAGTCACAGAATGATGAGGTGGATAACGAGGGTCAGGCTTAGTCTGAATGAAACCAGGTGTAACATTATAGAAACGCAACTGGCATGCATTTGTATTAGTTTCCCACACCAACCATCCTAATGAATCAACCTCAGAAACATTAAAGGAGGCATTTTGAAGGAGAGCCCGCAATGCCTCAATGGTGTAGTTATTATGTAACCGCCAATTGTCATATTCAGCTAATGAAGGAATGGAGGGGGTATTTAGGTTTTTGACAGTTGCAAGGCCATAACAGGATGTTTGGTAAATGGTTTTATTTAAAAACAGCAATTGAGTGGGGATCAGGCAGGCACGATGTAATGCCTCAGTGCCCTGAACCTGCCATGGCTTTGTGCCCCAGATTGATTTTAAATCTATAGTCTGTTTCCAATGTTCATAACCGTGTGTGGCCAACTGTGTTCTAAACGAGTTGGCGTAAATTAGTTTAGTGTGGGATAACAGGGACTTAGATGTAGGGGATTTTTGAAGCCTAAAATAATAGGATTCAGGATTAGTCAGATTACAATCAGAAAAATAGGTGAACTTATTCCTAAGAGTTTTAGAACTCCCCTCTGAGGGGGTTGGACAATGTTCCCATTGGGTAAAATTAAAAACAGGTCTCATCGTGTTTGTTTTGTGTAAAAATGATGCCCATAATGTTGATAGCAAAAGAGATCACCATAATTGGCAGAATTTAAATACAAATCTTCAGCATCAAAGGCAGCATAATATTTTAAATCTGAAAACAATGCATAAACTGCCTGCACATCCCAATCCTCCGAATGTATGTCCCGTGTCACCACATCTCCTAATGAGACGCGAAACACGTATGGAACTCGAAGGACCTGAGTCGGCCCATGGATTTCATAAGCTACTTTGTCCCAAACGATGCCATCAGGAACTGGGAAAGCTGAAATATTCACAAAAGACTGGTCACGTTTCATGATATGGGACGATGTGTGAGGAGACAAAGTTCCATCGACCATTTTTACTGCAGAGCGTTCAAGGAGATAATGGCCATTTATAAGTAAAAAGAACACTGTCACAAATCCAATTGACATGAAGAGGAATATCAGGATAATCACCAACCAAATGTAGGTCCATGGGGGAACGAAATATGTCTTTTTGAACCAGGAGTAAAAAATACGCAATTTAAACTTAGGTGCATCAGACAAACTGGACGATGAGGAGGACGAGGCAGAAGAAAGGTGTGCCGGTTCTCCATCACAGGCCCTCACTGGACTTGCAAGCAAAGGTGAAAGCGTCGAATCGTCCATTCGTACTCGTGGGTTAGATGGCATCTCACTCACGGAATCAATAGCCGGAAAAGGGCACACAATATCCATTGCAGAAGAGGATTGTCGTAAAGGCTGAAGATCAATTACAGTGTCCATCATATGAGCAGACATCCTTGTGGCAACAGACGACGGCAAAGTTAATGGTGCTAAGGATATTGCGTTGCACGAAACTGCAGGTGTCACACTATTCAGAATCGGCCACACAGTGTAACTTGACATTGTCCACTGAGATGTACCTGTTGTCTTTGCGACCTGGCAACGGTGGTAGAATGACTGTAGGAGTACCCTTCAGTCCAAGTACTGAAACAGGAGCACGGTAAGAGGGACCAAATTCTTTTTTGTTTTCAATCTTCTCCCCCACCAGATCTCCAACTTTAGGAAGCCAACCGGTAACAGGAATCAGTTGTGCATCAGCAGGTGAAGATGGTAAATGCTCAGTTGCCAGAGTATCACGTGCCTTTTGTAGATCCTGTAACATAGCAGAATGATTATCTACGTCAAACTTAGAGGCAGCCGCCACAATGTCCAGACCATCAAGGTCAGGAACAAACATGTGAAAGCCAAAGAGCATTTCGTAAGGGGTCCGCCCACCCAGAGATCTTCTAGGGAGATTATTTAGTGCATGTTGGACCCCATACAAGTGGGACAGCCAGTCCCTGCCAGTACCTAAGACTCTAGCTGTGAAGGATTGCTTTAAATCACGGTTAATTCGCTTCACAACTGAATTGCCCTCAGGCCTGTATGGAAGGAAAACTGCACCTGTACCCCCAACGACTTCATCGCATCCTTGTAAGCCTTAGAGGCAAACGCTGGACCTTGGTCAGAATGGAAGGTACCACAGGCAAACATCCTGATAAAGACACGCAAATCCCTGATGACATTTTGAGCGTCAGCACTATGTTGTGGCCAGACCTACAGGAATCGAGTGCACGAATCAACCGCAACCAAGATATACTTGTATGCAGTATCAGAAGAAAGAGGACCGCAGTGATCAAGATAGACACAGCCAAAAGGTCTATTAGAAATACATAACTGAGTTTGTGGCGGACGTTGGACCGTAGAAGGTTTGATTTGTTGACAGACATCGCAGCAAAGAACATAGTTACGAGTCTGTTTATATAAACCACGCCACCAGTAACGTTGCTGAAGTATAGAGACTGTTGCAGACACACCAGCATGAGCCGAAGCAATACCTTCGTGTGCGGCCTTGATCAAAGATTGTCTGCGGTCAGAGTTGGGAATCAGCCGATCTCCAACCAAAGGAATGGTAGCATAAGGAACCTGTTCGGGAGTTACATGATAAGAGTATTTAGAAGGGAAACCCGCAAGATAATTACCTCCCTCCCTAGTTGCAGCGACCGCTGCCAGAATCTCATTATCAACCTTAGCCATAGATCTTGTAACTGCTGCTACAGAACACGTGGCTACTGCAGACTTGGCTGCTTCATCAGCCAAAGAATTACCAAGAGTGTGCGTTCCGACATGCTGGTGGCCAAGAGTGTGAATAACATGTGTGAGAGGCAGACGTTGTTTAAGATCTGCCACTCGAACCCAAAGCGTTTTATGCTTAATTGCGCTGCCTTTAGAATAGCGGTAATCATTTTGAGACCAAAAGAATAAGTTGTCATTGAACGACTGGACACAATAGTAAGAATCGCACACAATAAGTGTATTCACAAGAGGATCAGCAAACTCTAGAGCTAGAACAAGAGCACGCAGCTCCGCCAATTGCACCGTACAGTCTCCTAGTGCCTGTGTGTGCACAATGGAAGACTTAAACTCTCCATTTTCAATGGAGCCAGCCACAATAGCGCAAGCTGCTGAATAAGCATGTTTGGAACCCGTGGCCGGCTGTGCCGAGCCATCGGTATAAATGATGCATTTGTATTCACTCAGAGGAAGAAGCGACAAAGGAGGCGGATGAACAAATTCATACTGTAAAAATTCCTGAGTCTGAAGTGATGGATCAAAGACAAATGTGACATCCGAAGACGTCAAAGAAGTAGCCCACTGAATCCAACGTGGGTGTAATACCTTTGAGTTAGGTACACTTGCTTTAGTCACAGCTTCCAAAGCAGGGAAGGGGGTGACCATAAGAATGCGTTTGCCCTGCGTCAGTGAGCGTTCCTTTAGAATCGCCATCTGCACTGCCGTCAAGATTTTTTCAACAGAGGAAAAACGCATTTCAGCTGCAGTGTACAAGTGTGATTTGTATGCAATAGGTATTGTGTCTCCTTAATTGAATGTTAAGTACGTGAAACCCACTGCCACTGAAACAATACGTATTACCAGGTTGGTGGTGTTATCACGAGTCATTAAGAAGTTAGTCGCAAGCAAATCCGCCTGCAAAGACTGCAGAACAGAAGTATGTTCCGGAAGCCAGCTGGCAGATGAAAACTTAGGTTGTATCAACGCATAAAGCGGTTTGATACGCTGGGCATAATCGGGAATGTAAGTCCTCCCAAAGTTTAAAAACCCAGCAGGGATTGTAACTTTTTCAAAGGAGAAGGTGGTTGCAAATGTGCACATTTCTCTAGGAAGTGAGGTGCTAAACCCTTTCCCTCATTACTGAGCTCATAGCCCAAAAAGAGTACTGCCAGATGGGCAATGTGTGACTTTGCAAAATTGAATTTATAACACTAGTCGACAAAAGACAATATTATGCGGACGACTCGGTCAAGATGCGGGGCGAGGTCGTCGTCAGTCAAATAGATGTCATCAACGTACGACAAGGCCTCAGGGTCAATGTCATGCAACAAAGACACAATACGCGCCGCAAATGCCCCGGGGCTATTCTTATACTCCATAGGCAATCGTGTACATTTTTTCTGATTTCCGACGGCACTGAATGCTGTCAGGTCAGCACTCGCACGGTCGAGATTGTGACTGTAGAAACCATTGGAAATGTCAAGTGTCGTTTTATATTTTTTACGAACAATATTATTTACCAGCGCCCAGCTGTGTGTGTTTTGCACCGCAAAGGTGCGGCAATGGCTGTTCAAATTTCTATAATCCAATACAATCCGAAATGAACCATCAGGTTTAGGGACAGTAAAGAGAGGATTATTCATAGGTGATGTACATGACTCAATTACCCCCTGATACTCCAATTGTCTTAGAATGTCACAAACCGAAGCCTTTGCTTCTCGTTTGATGGGATATTGAGGTTGAGGTTGTGGCATAGAGCGCAACGGTATTTCATGAGCTGGTGAATCAACGTCCCAACCCACCTGATTGCGATACACTGCTGGGGCTAAGGCCAAAGCCCATTCCTCTGCGTAAGTCTGTGCGCTGTCCTCAGGGACACAACGTGAAAAACTCGGAAGTATCACATCTTCCCCTCTAGAAGAGGCTAAACACAAAGGGTGGAGGCCAATCCTTCGCCCCCAATAAAATGTCATATGTAGCGGTTAGATTCTCCCAGAAAACCACCTTAATGGGACACAGTATATCACCTTCAATTTGGAAAATGACTTCATATAGTCTATCCGGGGGGGCAACCTGGGTATCTGCAGTCTCAATAGTAACAAATGTGTCAGTTGCTGTCACATCCAGACGGGGACGCAGAGCCTCCCTGACTATGGTAACTTCCGCCGCGCTGTCGAGCAGAGTCACTGCCCATGTCCAATCCAGGAGTCGCGTTCTCAACGTCTGTGGCATATCTCGCCGTTAAAGCGGCAACCTTCTTTTTTTGAAAAGGAGGTCGGGTACGAGGGAAATCACTCTGCTTGTCCTTGACTTCAAACTGTCGAGGTTGTTCACGATGTTGTGACGCAGGCTGACTTCTACCCCGATCCTGGCGATCACCTCCACCGGCTTGTGAGCCTGATGTTTCCTGTAAAGAACGAGGAGAACGCTGATCAGGAACCTGAAATCTATCAGGAGACTTAATTTTAGCGCGATCGCGCAAGTCATAAGTACGTTCAGAAGCTTCAGGGGTCGGTGAACTGGCACGCAAACCCTGCTTCTGCTGTTGGGAACCCTGTTTCTTATTTCTTTGCCAATTCTTTTTAGGAAAGAAAGGGCACTCATCCTTATAAGGCTGGGCTTTCTGTTGACTTAGAGACTGCGTTTGTGTTTGAGTCGTAGGCTTATTTCCCAGACTATTGCGGCCTATGGTTTTATAAGCCTTCGCAATAATCTTTGGTAATTCTCGCGGTCTGTCGAGCCTTCTAAGCGGTTTGCTACTTGAAAGCTAACGGCATCGCCCTTGACATTCGCAAGGATCATATCAGCAACCACGTCGAACACTCCCACCAGTCTCATCCCCAGCTCGACAGCCGCTTCTGCTCCGTGTTCATCTTGAACGCGTTTAATCACAGAGGGGAGTACGGTCATGGAGGGAGTGCCGAAACACATAGAATATACCGCTGCAAACACCCTGCCCCAGGTGTTACAATCAGTCAATTTGGGAATTAAGTCTTTAGGTAAACTAATAGTTAAGATCCTGTGTTTCTCCACAGGAGTGGTATTAGGAAAGACAGCTTCTATCTGTCCAAATTTCTCAGCAAGCCAATAAAGAAATTCATCCTTATGCTTGCCCATGACAGAATTAACTATAACGGGACTGATGGTCACGCCACCAGGACCCGTAGGTTGTACAGCAGGGCCAGCTGGTCCCACCTGACGGTGCGGGTTACGTACTGTATTACAGCTCTATATACGCGTATTAAAGACGTGTGGAAGACGTGGAGCTCTGCCAGAGTTGCAGTTGTAAAAGCACGTGGGTGTGGGGTAAACCCAGCCAAAACGGGCCATGTGGCCCCATCTATAGATAAAGGGCCTAAACGGACTGCCGTTAATGGGTGAGGAAGGGCGCCATTAAATCAAATACGGTGTTGCCAAGCTGTAAGCGGAATCTCAAGAGCTCTATAAGGCTGATACTGCTGAGGTACGGCAGTGGCAGTATATGTGTGAAACATATCATCAGTTCCATCCACCGCCAGTAAGGTGACCCAAGAGTAAAAAACTTCAAACTGGTGAGCCGGATCGGCTTCCACCACGAAAATAAGCGTGGCCCCAGCATCAGGGACTGCATGACGAGTCAAGTGCGCCCTCAGCGCGGCTCTGCTATGAGCCGGAATATCAACTACAGCCATTATGGAGAAGAAAGTAGAACAACTTAAAGAGTGGCAGCGCAAACACGGGTTATAAGAAAAGAAATACCTTTTAAAACTTCAAGCTTGAATAAACCTATAAAAATGTCAATATAGGAGGTTACTCTGTCACAACTGTCTCCGGAAACAGAAGTGAGGGTATTGTGGACCAGCACGAGCACTACTCAAGCGTCTCGCAGATAAGAACCAGACCAAACGTTGGCGGCGCCATGTTGCGAGTATTCTGCTCATACACAGAACTATGCACAAGAAAACAGAACCTCAGTAAATAGGGGTGTACCTCCTATCACCTTAGTACCCAAAATACCAACCGACTAGCAATAGTGTCTCATTCGGTCTCCTACAAATATCAAGAAGCTACGAATGTTTAGACAACCCAGAACACGAGCACTCCTGACTCACCTCAGAGTCGCGGGAACAAGACAATCTTTCGCTCTCACGTACTTGTCCACAATAAAAATAATCAGAGTCACTAAATAAGTTCAAAATGTTTATTTTGACTATAGTGATTCATAAAACAGTATGCGAACCATGACCAGCAGCAAAATGCATAAAGCAAGCATCATTAGCATTGTCACAATACCATAGAATACAAAAGGAGTCGTCATTCTATAAAGACTGTGAAAAAGGCAAAATAACTGGGCCTAATCACCCTCCCCTTGGTAGTAAGAAGTTATTTTATATAACAGAAGATCTCTAGGCGTTATTAGCAGACCCCCTACCTGAAAGCCTAAACGCAAAGGTTTACATCATAGGAACAGCAGAGCTCAGCTCCATGGAACGGCTTTCTTCGAGTGTGCTTCAAAAACATGCAACAACGCTATATCAAAGCTCGATTCTTCCATATTGCAGCTGTTGGTAACATGTTTTGTCTAGGTAATAGGGACTGACCAGAACAGAATAACAAGAGACATTGTTGTTCGACCTTGGACATTATATTCAGACAGAATTGAAGGGAAAGCTGAGAACGTGAAAAACAATCTGTTATCATGTATAGAGCAGAGGCAAAGTGTCGCGAAAACAAACTCTTAGCAGAGGCGTGCGCAAAAGCAGCAGCATAGGGCAAGCAAAACTCATGCTAACTTAGCAATGTCGACAATGTATCTAAGGGCCACATAACCCCATATAACACCCTCCCCCTGGTAAGTCAGTAGGACATAGACAAAAGAACAAAAACAGAGTTCAAGAGTCAGGCATTGTCTAAAATATTGGTGAGGGACTTTCTTAAAAAAAAGAGAGTCTGTATTCCAGACAGCGGAGCAGGGACGACACAATTAGTCAATCCATGAAGGGTTGGGTGCAAAGAAATGCAATTCCTTCCAATAGTTCATCCTTGTCATTGGTAGAAAAAAGCGATGACATCCAGTTTAGTAAGTCGAAGGAAAAATCATGTTCCTCACAAGCAGGAGCATCCAAAAATATAAATGGGAAACTTGCGTGATATTCAATGAAACTTCGTTGTAGGAAAGTCTGCGCAGGCGCACAGATATCCCATTGATCCAACAACGCTATATCAAAGCTCGATTCTTCCATATTGCAGCTGTTGGTAACATGTTTTGTCTAGGTAGTAGGGACTGACCAGAACAGAATAACAAGAGACATTGTTGATCGACCTTGCACATTATGTTCAGACAGAATTGAAGGGAAAGCTGAAAACGTGAAAAACAATCTGTTATCATGTATAGAGCAGAGGCAAAGTATCGTGAAAACAAACTCTTAGCAGAGGCGTGCGCAAAAGCAGCAGCATAGGGCAAGCAAAACTCATGCTAACTTAGCAATGTCGACAATGTATCTAAGGGCCACATAACCCCATATAACTATTCAAACATGGCACAATAAACGTTGTAACCATTAAATAATATATACATTGAACCCTCTATAAGCAGAACATGTCTCTTTCACAATCTATACCTTCCGGGCTATTCTTACATGTTGTTAGGGCTTGTATTTAACACTCTATTGGGAATGAAAGTGAAAGCATGAAATTACTCACAATGTAATGACACATATTGCGCCGATTGCTAAAAAAGATAAAATGACAAACATACACCATGTATGCCAACAGTTTAGAACAGGAAAGTGGGAGATTTAAAAAAGGAAATTGGGGAATGTATTTTCCCCCACTGACCTTTATTGAAGCAGAAGCAATTTTAGGCTGAAAACAGCTAAAATAAAGCAATTTTTGGCTTCAAAAACTGGGAGTCTCCCGTCTGAATCGGTTCTGCTGACATGTATGTCGAGTAGGCATCAGTTGCACAAACCCATCACCCTGAGCCATGTCAGGCAAGTTCTCCAGGACCTGGGGGGCTCAGAGGCACTGGGCAAGCTGCGTGACAAGTGTTGCCTACCGCTAGACCCCTAGACTCTGGATGCTGCTGGGCAGGTGTCTGCAAAGATGTGCTTAATTTCTAGAAGAATGTGCTTGACTTTGGAAGGTGCTTTGGTGTGACAGGTGTGAGCTCACAGAAACTGTTTACACGGCTACCGCACTTTAAAACTTGTCAACCCTCCCCAAAGCCCCCCTGTCTGGGTTGCAGCACCCAGGATAATGTGCTGCATTGATAAATGCTTATAAGATCCCAAAGGCGAGACCGATTGCATTGCAAATGCTTGTTACACATGGTGCCTTCTTTGAAGTACGAGAAGTTTCTATAGAATTTTTTTTGAAGTGCTTGAAGTTTCCTGACTCCCCTGCCCTGGCTCCAAGCTGGCTGCATGAACAATGCAGGGGTGACTATTCCTTCGTGTGAAGGACTAGTCACCGCCACAGACGACATCCGCACCCTCCTGGACCAAGGCCACTCCGCAGCCCTCATCCTACTCAACCTATCAGCGGCCTTCAACACCGTCTCCCACCGCACACTAGTCGCCAGACTACACGACGCAGGCATACAAGGAACAGCCCTGGACTTGATCCGATCATTCCTCACCGGAAGAAGCCAAAGGATCAGACTCCCACCCTTCCTCTCCGACCCCACGAAAATCACCTGCGGAGTCCCACAGGGTTCATCACTGAGCCCCACCCTCTTCAACATCTACATGGCCCCCCTAACAGCCATCGTCCGACAACACGGCCTCAACCTCGTACCCTACGCTGATGACACCCTGCTCATCCTCTCCCTCACCAAAGACCCCACCACTGCCAAACTCAACTTCCAGAAAGGAATGCAAGATGTCGCAGTCTGGATGAAGAACAGCTGCCTGAAGCTCAACGCAAAGAAGACAGAAGTCCTCGTCCTCGGTACCACCCCTTCTGCATGGGACAGCACCTGGTGGCCGACCACCCTCGGAAGCCCACCTACCCCCTCAGACCACACCAAGAACCTCGGCATCGTACTCGACTCATCACTCACCATGAACCGACAGGTCAACGCAGTCACCTCCAGCTGCTTCAACACCCTCCGCATCCTCCGCAAGACCTTCAAGTGGATCCCCCCTGAGTCAAGGAAGACAGTCACCCACGCACTCATCACCAGTAGACTGGACTATGGAAATGCACTCTATGCTGGCATCAACAAGTCCCTACTCCGCAAACTCCAGACAATACAGAACACCGCCGCCAGACTCGTCCTCGGCATCCCCCGACATGAAAACATCAGCCAATACCTACGAAGTCTCCACTGGCTCCCCGTGGAGAAAAGAGTCACTTTCAAAATCCTCACTCACGCCTACAAATGCCTACACAACAACGGACCCAAATACCTCAACGACAGAATCAACTTCCACGTACCCAAAAGAAACCTCCGATCTTCCAACCTCGCACTGGCTGAAACCCCGCGCATCCACAGAGCCAGAGCAGGCGGAAGATTCTTCTCTCACATTCCAGCCAAGACCTGGAACGAGCTACCGGCAGACATCAGATGCGCCCCCTCCCTGAACACCTTCAGAAGACCCTCAAGACCTGGCTCTTCGGCTAAACAGATCTGCGGACCCCCCCGTCAGCACCTTGAGACCCTCACGGGTGAGTAGCGCGCTTACAATTCCCTGATTGATTGATTCCCTGATTGATTGAAGGCAGAGCACAGGCTATCAAGTTGCAAGTGGGGATGTGCCTAGCTCCACACATCCCATCCTAACAGTTTGTGGTCCATTCAAACACACCTAATCCCCCTATTGTGTGGCTGTATGGGAGGAATAAACAAAGTCTAACCGCCAACTACACCTAGTCAGGTGACCCAGGGGAGGCTGCAGGCACCAAATAGTTTAGGGCAGGAAAATGGCAACTTAAAATCCTATTTTACCATTAAAAAGGATTTTTAATTACAGTTTCTAAGACACCAAGCATAAAATGTGTACCTGTTCTCAATCAAACGTTAGCCCTTATTAAATGTAGTAAGGCAACCCAATGTAATCCTTTGGGAGAGGTAGACTTCACAGTGGTGAAAAATGAATTTAAAAGTGTTCCACTACCAGGACATGTAAAACATAAATGTACACATCCAACCTTTTACTTACAATGCCCCCTGCCCTATGCCTATGGACTACCTAGGGCCTACCTTAGGGGTGGCGTATATGCATTAAAAGAGGTTGCTTAAGGCTTGGCAAGGACTGCATTCAGGCTACAATGGCAGGCCTGAGTCATGGTTTAAGGGTCTACATAAGTGTGTGGCACAATGAGTGCTGCAGGCCCACTAGTAGCATTTAATTTACCAGCCCTCGGTATATGTTAAACCTCTCTACAAGGGACTTATAAGTAAAGCCAATCATGTGGAAGCCAATTTTAACATGTTTTGAGGAGTAAGCACAAGCACTTTAGCACTGGTTAGCAGGGGTAAATTGCATAGAGTCCTAATGTCAACAAAACAAATTCAGCAAAAATAGGAGGGGTGAAGGCAAAAGGTAGGGGGTGACAATTCAGGGAAGGGCAAGTCCAGCACTTACCCGCTGCTGTAAGCTGAATTCTGCAGCGAATCTTGTTACCCAAGCAGTTCTATATCATCAGTGGCTACTGCCTATGTTGGTATGTGGCAAGCTCTGTTCTGTAACTCTTACAGCGTGGCTGATGGAAACAAAGCTTGTAAGCTCCACACAAGAGCCACCACATCATGCCCATCCCTTGTATAGGTCTCGCCAGAGACATCGTGCATATGCTCTCGCTTGTGACAATCTATTGTTTCTTTATAAAAAAAACCTCCAAAAAGAGGCTTTTAGCCCTCCCATTACAAACCATTGCTTGGCTTTATTGGCAATCTTCTTTTGTAACTTTATATTGGTGGACACATGTCGCTGCCTGTGGCCCTGTATTTCTTTTCTTCCCCGGAGCTTGGACCGAATACTGACCGATTACTTGATTAGCGTTATTCTGCGTGCTTGCCCTTGGATTGTGGAACTTTTTTTTTTGCTTTTGCTTGCAAGACAACTTGAAGCCATCAGTTGAAGCTCTCACTTCCCGATATTTCCAAGAACTGAACACAAACAACTAGTAATAATAAAACTTTGTGGCATGTGACCAATTTCCGAAACATACATTTCGACCACCTGTCACTATTATTGATAATGAAGCTGCAAACATACTTTGTTTGTTTAAGGCTGTTGCAGTACAATATGTGGTTTTATGAATTAACGTTTGTACTGTGTCACATTTACGTATTTGTTGGTTACCTTTTTTATAATTTAGAGAATGTTTCATTCATCATCAAACACAGTGATTTCAAAAGGTTTATATTTCACCTCTAAGTCACCCTCACCCCCCTTAACTGTTGTCCAGCCCTGAACCCTCAAATCACTCTCAACAATTTTTACCTCTAAACATCGCAAGCCCCCAAGTCACCCTCACCTCTCTTTATCTCTGCCCACCCCTGAACCATCCTGTCACCCTCATCTCCCTTTCACTCTACCCACCCCTGAACCCTGAAGTCACCCTTCACAATTCACCATCTCCTCCTTTCACCTCTACCCATACAGAGCCCTCAAATCACCCTCACCTCCCACTACCTATACCCACCCCTGAGCCCTTTTAAGTCACCTTCATCTCCCCTTACCTCTACACACCCCAGAACTGTCAAATCACCCTCACCTCCCTTAACCTCTATCCACCTGCAAACCCCCTCACCTCCCTTTATCTCTACCCACCCCAGTACCCACAAGTCACCCTCACCTCCCTTTACCTCTACCCACCTCGGACCCCTGAAGTCACCCTCAACTCCATTTACCACTACCCATCCGAACCTTCAAGTCACTCTCACCTCCCTTTACCTCTGCCCACCCCTGAACCCTCACGTAAACCTCATGTCACCTTCACTTCATTTCACTTCAACCCACCCCTGATCTATCCAGTCACCCTCACTGCCCTTTACCGCTACCTACCCCTGAACCCTCAAGTCACTGTCACCATTCACCCTCACCTCCCTTTACCTCTTCTCACCAATGAAACCTCCAGTCACCCTCAGCTCCCTTTGCCTCTGCCCACCCCAAAACATCTGAAACCTCAAGCACCCTCACCTCCCTTCACCTCTACCCACCCCATAACCCTCAGGTCACACTCATCTCCCTTTACCTCAACCCACTCCTGAATCCTAAAGTCATCCTCACCTCTCTTTACCTCTACCTACCCCTAAAACCTCAAGTCATCCTCATGTCTTTTTACCTCTACCCACCCCTAAAGCCTTAAGACACCTGCACCTCTCTACCCACCCCGAAACATCAAATCACCCTCACCTCCCCTTACTTCCACCAACTCCTGAACCTTCAAGTCATCCTCACCTCCCCTTACCTCTAACCACCCGTGAACCCCCAAGTATCCCTTAACTCCCTTTATCTCTACCCACTCCATGACCTCAAACCACCCTCGCCTCCTTTTACTTTTACCCACCTCTGAGCCCTCAAGTCACCCTCACCTTCCTTTTTCTTTACCCACCCCTGGGCCCAAAGTCACCCTCACCTTCCTTTACCTCTACTCAACCCTGAGCCCTCAAGTCACCCTCACCCCCCTTACCTCCCACCCCTGAACCCTCAAGTCACCCTCACCTTCCTTTACCTCTACTCAATCCTAAGCCCTCAAGTCACCCTCACCCCCTTGACCTCCCACCCCTGAACCCTCAAGTCTCCCTCACCGCCACCTACCTTTTCCCACCCCAGAACCCTCAAACCACCCTCACGTCCCCATACTGCTACCCACTCCTGAACCCTCAAGTTAACCTCACCTCACCTCCCTTTATCTCTACCCACCCCTGAACTCTCAAGTCTCCCTCCTCCCCTTACCTCTGCCAACCTCCTGAGCCCTCAACTCACTCTCACTGCCTTTAGGTCCACTCATCCCTGAACTCTCAAGTCACCCTCAACTTCCTTTACCTCTACCCACCCTGAAGTGTCAAGTCACCCTCAGCTCCCTTTACCTCACCCCACTACTGAACCCTCAAGCCAATCTCACCTCCCTTTACCTCTACCCCTCCCTAAACACTAAAATCCCTTTTTGTTTGTAAATAACATAAAAAGTAATGTGTGGTAAAGATGCAAATATTTACCTGTCTGATGCTTAGCTCCATGGTGAAGGCTGCGTGGTAAAGGACCTGATTGGTAAAGGCTGTGAGGTAAAGGCTGCTTCCCCTCAGGTTATTTAATTCCCTTCATTATTTTTTGCGGGTACTTTCACCTCTTTGACAGTTTGTTCTCCACTCTATACTTTAGATCTCACTTGAAGCAGTGCATGCAAGACATTTGTTTATTTACACAAGGCTTAGAAACCACCTATTGCTTACCATTGATTGGCTTCATCATCACTTTCATTTCCTTGCTTCTCTTTGGTCAGCAAGTGCTCTTCACTTCCTCCTCATTTGTTTGTCCCTACCCTGGAGCATGGCCCATGTACTGCTTCCCTTGCCAGGTGTCCTTCTACTTCTCAACGCTTTCTGAGGTACTTTTTTAACTTTTACTTGCACCCTCTTCATTCTTCCCCCCTCCCATATTGTTGTTTGCCCTGCCACTGACCCACCTCCTGCGCTGTTGGTTGTCCAGTCCACCCCTCACCGATTGTTGCTTGCTCCGTCAACCCCACACCCCCTCCCACTTCGTTGCTAGCCTCCTTCTTTTCAGCCAGAAAAAAACACCAAAAGTAACTCCAATGGCTCTCAAGATGCTACAAAGATGCAGACAGTGCTGTGCTTCCTCTTCTGAATTGCCTTTCTGTCGCTGTCTTCATGCAAGGCCAACACAATGAACTTAAGCTCAGATGCAAGATAAATAAAAATGTTTTTGTGAAGGCAGAAAATAATGTCAAACTAAGAAAATGTATCACTTCCGCTCGGGCCATTGCTGGCTGTGTCATGAAGCCTTTTTTTCTAACTTTCAGCCATGCTGTACAACATAGTTAAAAGAAATTGTCAAACCAATAACTCTCCCATAGGGACCTCCTGGCTTTGACTATGCGTGTTTTATTTCCCTTGGAGCAGGACATTTTATTTAATTTTGTGAAGAACTCCATGTCTGCTGCAACAATCATTGTGAAGTTTCAGAGAGGCATAATAAAGGTTGAATCACTGACATAATATCGCAAGACACATTATCGACCTACATTTTTATCGACACAAAAATATCGTTGACAATAATATCGACATTATATACTTACTTAAAAAATACACTATTATCGAAACCACAATATCGTCATATAAAATTATCGACATCAAAAATATCGTACACAATCATATCGTTATCTAAAATATCGAACAATGTTTAAATACATAACACACATGTCCAAAATATCGATAACACACATATCGACAGCAAAAATATCGGTTTTTATAATTATCGACAATGCTAAAATAGAGTAAATACACAAAATAAAACACAATAAATATAAATAAACACATAAACATACATTGCATATCAAATAAAATTAAACACATTTTTTCTCAAAGTATTAACACATAAGTTAAAATTAAATTAATAAACACACCATAAACAACAATTATAAATAGAAATTTACTTCATATAAATTCACTTTTTAACATTTCATATATATTATATCACACAATACAATAAATCTAAACGTAAAGAGAAACAAAAAAAAAATAACTGACTCTTAATTAGCGTTTTCCATATAAGGAAACCAACTTCCAAAACAATTAAAACATTAATAAATTAACCAATAAAAAGACACAATATTAAAACCAACCAATAAAATTAAGCAAACAATTAAATAAGCCCTATATAAACCAACAAATCTTACTTTTATTTTACACATCACACCAGAAAGAACAAAGAAGGCGAAACTCTGCTGGATTGCTGCCAGAAGCAAGAACTTCATCAAACCAAAACCTGTATCTATTTCCTAAAAGTAAGTAAATTAACATTTATAAAATAACAGTTAAACTAATATTGCAATAATATTCACTTTCGTACTCAAATGACTAATATATATATTTTTTCTATTTATATTTCCACTACAGAAAAATCCAAATACAACAGTAAAATAACAAAGAACATTCTAAAACCATCGACCTAATAAAGTAAGTATTGTTCAAACCGCATTTAAAAACCTGTAAAACATCCATCCAAACCCAAAGTCCATCCCAAACACCCAACCCACCCCGTGTACAAAATATTTCAAATAAATATTAAACTCTGTTTTACAGGAAAACCAACCACTTTAAAAGCTTCAACCAAGAAAAAATTAAAGCCACCATTTATAAAGATCAAAAAGCAAACTTTGTAAGTATATTGTGAAAACATTTATTTATATAATCATTAACAATATATTATTTTTAATAATTTTTATGTGCATTTGTTATAGATTTCACCACATCAAAATGACAGAAGGTGCACAATTTATAACATCTCAAAAAGGAAAAATGTTATTATGTTATATGGGGTATGTCTACACCCAGGAAAAACAAACTGGCCTAAAAGTCAATTGGAAATGTTCTAAATATTACTCTAATAAATGTTATGGTCGTGCAACTACCAGGGAAACAACTGTAATGTACACAAGGGAATATAATCATCCTCCTAATATTACAGAAATTGAAGTTAGGAATGCACTTGATAATATTAAAGAGGCAAGCACAAGCTCACAATTACCTACCAGTACAATTCTTAAAGAACTGCTGCCTACAGTACCCAAAGAAGCAACTGGACAAATGCCGTCCATTGCTTCATTAAAAAGAACAATAGCTCGCACTAAAAAGGCTACAACCACTACCACACCTACCTCTAAAACCTTTGAAGAGGTGATAATTCCCCCAGAATGAGCTATTACTTACAATGAGGAACCCTTTATTCTCTATGATAATAAAAGCAAAGAAAAGAGAATGATTATGTTTACTACTGCAAACAATTTAATAAAACTTCAACAAGCTCAAACATGGATGATGGATGGGACCTTCAAAATCTGTCCCAAACCATTCTTCCAACTATATACTATCCATGGCCTACATCAAAATACTAACATTCCCTTTATTTACGCCTTGCTTCCCAATAAGCAAAATTCAACATATATAGAAATCCTAAATAAAATAAAACAAGAGACAAATAATTATTTTCCTGAGAAAATAATTATAGATTTTGAACAAGATATGATAAATGCTATACTCAAAACATACCCACATACATCAATCCAAGGATGTTACTACCATTTCAATCAGTGCCTATGGTGCCTTACAAAAATCTACACTAAGGGGCCGATTCCGGTCTCGCTCGGAAGGGCTCCGAACGCGATCCGGCCGGAAAAGGTACGAGCGGTACGCGTGTTTTCCGACCGACTCGTACAGCTGTGCGAGCGAGCAAGTACGATGCGAGAAACGCGAAATCGACGACCGAATCGTTTCCGGGTCCGAACCGCTCCGTACGTCTCGTCCGAAAGCAAACCGTGCCGTGCAATGGAGGCGATTTCCGACCGAGCCAGTACGATGCACGATTCGGACAGCCGGATCGAGTCGGAGCCTCCGACACGTAAACGCTCTGGGAAGCGGACTTCGGGGGTCCGCGCCGGACCCCCTTCACCCGTAGTCGTACGAGTCGATCACGGGGGGGGACCCAAGGGTCCCCTCTACACATGCATGTATGGTGCGGGTGGCACAGACGTGTCCCCACTACAGGGGAAGCCCTTGTGCGTAACGTACCTTTTTCATCAATGGGAGCCTATGTACGCGTCATACAACAGGCTCCCATTGACTTCAATGGGGCTCCGAGCGACCCGTGTCCGTCAGCGCTTGTTCGCATCGTACTCGGGCGCTCGGAGCCCCGGAGCACGAGTCGGTCGGAAAGCCCCCCGGATCTGAGGAGCCTTCTCCTAGCGAGATCGGAATCGGCTCCTAAGTGTAGAGTATGCAACAAACACTTAGGGGTCTATTACGATGGCGGTCAGATGTCCACCGCCGGGCCGGCGGTGGTGCCCGCCGGACCGGCGGTGGACATCCGCCCGCGATCGCAACCAAGAAAACCGCTGGTCAAATTAGGATGGCGGTGGTCACCGCGCCGGTGGGAAATTCCGACTGCCGCTTTTCCGCCGGTTGCCATCTGCACTCCTGCCTGGCGGACAGAGCACGACCGGGATAATGGTGGCGGTGCAGAGCAGGCTCCGCCGGCAGGATTACGATGCCGGCGGTAGCCAGCCTTTCCTCAGCGGTCAAACCGCCATGGAAAGGCATGCAGAGATTGTCTTCCGGGGCCCGTTGCGGGCCCCCAATGTGTTGGGGGTGCACTGAGGGGGTACCCATGGTCCCTCGCTACAATTCCCTGTACCAGGTGGCAGGCACTGTGCAGTGCCTGCCACGCAGTGCAGGGAAATGCAGGACATGCTCCTTTCGGCATCGCGGCAGTGCTGCGGGCAGCAGCAACCGCCGCAATGTTAAGGCCCGCGATCAGACCGCCGCGGTCGGATTTCGAGCGCGGGGCATCGTAATTCGACCAGCGGTGATGTCGCGGTCCATACGGGCGGTCTTTTCCCGCTACCATGGCGGTCGGGGAGGTTTTCTGACCGCCATCGTAATAGGCCCCTAAATTTGCATACCAGATTAAAAAACTTATTACATTAGCCTACGTGCCAGTAACTGATGTTGCTGAACATTACAACCTTTTGCTAGAAAGCCCTTTTACCAACAACATGAGCAAAAATTAAGTCCCCTCCTAGACTACTTCGAAGACAACTGGGTGGGAAGACTTCATAGATCAGGCCATAGGAGACAACCCACATTTCAAATTCCCTGGTGGAATGTCTATCTTTCTACACTTAACCAACAAGCCAAAACCAATAACGCTGTTGAAGGATGGCATAATGCCTTCCAATCAACAATAGGACAAGGCACACCTACACTACACAAACTAATAACCTCCTTACAAAAAGAACAGAGCTATCAGGAACCCAGAATACAGCAATCTGTCACACAACTAAATCCTAAACTATCTAAACAAACTAAGCAAATGTACCAATACCTTCAACAGCAAGTTAAACTATACCCTACTACAAAAGGCCTAGAATACTTAGGAATGATAGCAAAAAGTCTACTGTAAAATCTCCAAACAAACTAAAAGCATAATACTTATCATTTATTTTACAGCAACATAAACAAAACATTTTTTAAGTCACCCGACCAACGAAGATCTGTCAGTGGGTGCGCTCCTAGCAGCACTATCTGAGGAAATTAAGAACAGATTTGTGATATCCGAGTCTAACCAGCTAGAGATAAAAAAGGCGTGTGAAATAATGGAAAAAAAGATTGATGACTTAAGTGGTAGAACATCAACCTTAGAGAAGGAGGTCATAGAGCTCAGAGAAACAGTACAGGCAAACTGCGCTGAAATTGACAAACTAAAGGCTGCCGAAAAGGAGGGTCTGGACAGAGTGGAAAGATTGGAAAATTTTCAAAGACGAAATAACTTGAAGATTTTAAAGGTCCCTGAAGGCAGAGAGGGGGATGATATTAAATCTTATGTTGTAAAGCTGATCAAGAATAAATTACAGCTGGAAGAATCAGAAGAGGAAATAGCAAGAGACTTACAGCGAGTTCATAGAGATCCTTTCAGACTCAACGCAAATAGACCAAAACCTAGGAAAATGTTATTACATTTTTTGACTTATTCATTAAAAGAGAAAATTCTTTCAAGAGCCCTGGGGATGAGGTCCATGGAGGTAGACGGAGTCAGATATGAGATAAGATCGGATGTCTCGGCTAGTACCTCTAATAGGCAATGGGAGATGGGGCAAAGGATCGACAGCTTGAAATGCTTGGGTGCATCAGTTCAGCTAAGATTCCCCGCTTTTTTAAAGGTTATGCTGAATAATAAGATGCATATCTTCCACTCTGTAGAAAAACTAGATGAATTCATTAAAAGTCTCCAATCAGGGAGTTAGGCCTTTTTCTATTTATGGGTCTTATAGCCAAATAATGTTGAGTAAGGTCTTTAACTTAGTAATATTTACAGGCAAACTCAAATTACAGTGAAAGTAATATTTAAATTTTTTCTTTGTATACACGTTCGTTCCAAGGGGGGAACACCCATATGGCTATGAGCCATGTAGTAGTTGTGGTGGGTTTTCCAGGGGTGGGGGGGGGTATGTGGGGAGCACAGGGTGGGGAGCAGTGGGAAAAAATAGAAAAAAACCTCAGATGCCTCAAAAAAATATTTTTCTTTTTCTCTTTTCTATCAGAGTTGATACGTTTTGCCCTTTCTTTTCCCCCTCTGACCCTTGGGTGTAATCTCTTTCATCTTCAAGATTGATGGGTGAAAAGAGAGGAGAAGTAATAAAAATTATTTCTTGGAATGTGAATGGTCTTAGGGTACGAGGGAGGAGGGAAAACATTTTACAATATCTAAAAGACTGTCCGGCCCAGATCATGATATTACAGGAGACACATTTACCAGAGAAGGAGGGCTTAGATCTTTTTAGGCGCCAAAGATGGGTCTCTCAAGTAGTTTGTACATCTCACTTGGCTGTAACAAAAGGCATTGCCATAGTAGCAAAGAAAGGTGTGCAGGTGGTCTTTGAGTCCCATATTTCGGAAAAACTGGAAGATGGTTAGTAGTTAGGGCAAAGGTTTCAGGTTATGCTTTCACCTTAGTGGGGTACTATGGTCCTAATCAGGATGATGTTACCCCCTTGGGGGATTTATTAGTAGAATTAGTGGACGCTTCAGGTCCAATCATCATGGCGGGAGATTTTAATGCAGTTTTAGACTATAACCTAGACAGGACCTCGCGTTGCAGAGCCCGTGTCAATTCAAAAATGTCACTGCTTATTAAACAAATTATGACTCAGTTGGGCCTTAGTGATGTTTGGAGATAGAGGGCGGGACAAAGAAAGGGTTTCACTTTTTATAATCAAAAATATAGACACCAGTCTAGGATAGACTACTTTCTTACTGACAGCAATTTGACCAAATGGATTGATAAGATTGAACATGTGGGCATTCATTTGTCTGATCATTCGGCAGTAATTTTACATTTAAAATTATATGACAAAGTCTCCCAATCTAGATGGAGCCTAGATCGCACTATTTTACAGGATGAGGAGGTGATAGGGATACTAGCCAAAGAAACAGAAGAGTTTTTTCAGTTTAATCAAGGGTCAGCTTCACGTGGTATTATTTGGGACTCCTATAAAGCCTTTCTTAGAGGTAGATTAGGGACAATAGCGGCTGGAAAAAGGCGAGGTTACCATGAGGAGGTGGCAGAAGCAGAGAAACAGCTTAGGATTTTAGAGAAAGATCTGACTGACCCTACGACAGATGATGATGTCAGGGAGAACTTACTGCAAAAATTGCAAGCGGTAAAAGCTAACATGGCCACAATTTTGCATGAGAGAGTGAGAAAAAAATGGGACGCAAGTAAGCTGGCACATTTCGAATACAGCGAAGGCTGTAGTAAATTGTTGGCCTGGAAGGCAAAAAAAGAGCAGGTGAAGAATAGAATTGACCAGGTCAAATGTGATAACACAGATGTTCTTACTCGGGATGATGAGGAGATTGAGCAGGCCTTTTATAAATATTACAGTAGGGTGTACCAGGAAGATCATAACCCCTCTCAAGATGAAATCGAAGTTTGGCTAGAACAGAATTCAAGAAAGTCCCTCAATGACGAAAAGAACAGGCTTTTGAACCAGGAAATTAAGGAAGGGGAAATTGATCTAGTATTAAGACAAGGAAAGAAAGGGAAAGCTCCAGGCCCTGATGGTCTACCCCTTGAAGTTTACAAAGTCTTGGCTAATACATTAATACCCATACTTTTAGTAATCTTTAATGACTTTTTTATTAATGGGGCAGAAATGCCAGCTTCATGGACTGAGGCAAATATTTCTCTAATTTTGAAGCCTGGTAAATGTCCGACTAATTGTGATTCGTATCGGCCGATATCTTTATTAAATTGTGATTACAAGATCTTTGCAACGGTGTTGGCCGACAGATTAAACAGTTCCATAGCGGAGTTGATTCATCCGGACCAAAAAGGCTTTATTCGGGGAAGGTTCTTAAAGGAGTTAACTTTTTCTCTGATAGGATCAATAGATCTCGCTTCTACCTATGGGCTGCCACTTGCGGTCATAGCTTTAGATGCCACTAAGGCTTTTGACCGGGTTAATTGGGCATTTTTGCAGGCAGTGGTGAAAGCAGCCAACCTGGGTAAGAATTTCTATAGAGTATTGGAAGCAATATATAGCTCACCAAGAGCCAGACTATTGATCAATGGCTCCTTGACGGCCCCGGTTTCTATTGGCAGAGGTACCAGGCAGGGGTGTCCTTTATCACCGCTTTTGTTTAACCTATACATGGAGCCCCTGGCCAGCAAAATAAGGGAAGATCTGGAGATTATACTGTTCCAATTTCAGGGATGGATTGGGAAACTAGGTTTATATGCAGACGACATTCTTATCTAATTAACAAGTAAAAAGGGAGAAATCCCTTGGTGTAAGTATATGCTATTGCTGGGTCTCTAAATTCCCAGTGTAAAATTACTAGCCCATATGTTAGAAAGATATAAAGTTTAATGATATTCCTACACAGTTATAAATTATATTAACAATATTGTTTTATTTAAAATGTATCACTCAATATATAAAAAATACATTGTTTTTCCTAAAACTCATTACACTAAAAGTGGCATCAAATTCATATACCGTTAAAAACCTTTGTTACAAATATTCAAATAACAGCACAAACTGATAAAAACAACACAATTATTCAACACAGAAATAATTACAGAAGTTTGAATCTCTAATACAAACTAACAACTACTCAACAGAGAGACAGATATAGACAGTACATTTTGTCATTAAGAAACACATCCAATCGGAAAATACAGATCCTAGATACAATCTATACTTCTTATCTATAGGATGAGCTATTTCCAAGGATTGTGTTGAAATGGAGCGTCGACGCGTTTCGATGGTTCTAATTATTTCCCATCTTTATCAAGACAAATAATAAGTCTCTCTTAACTGGCACTGTATGGTTGCCTTTGATCTCAACCCTGTAGGCAAATATTGATATATTAGTATTTCATAACATTTAAATGTTACATTTTAAAGCTAATTGTTTACACTAACATAATTTATCATTCGTTATTCTTCAAATATATCATTTCAGTGCCTAATAACTTAGGGGCCCATTACGATGGCGGGCGGAAGCACTACCGCCGTGCTGGCGGATGCAAAAACCACCAGTTACCGCCCGCATGCCGCAGCCCACACGCCCGCCAAATTACGATGTGAAAAGGCAGCCAAACACCGCCGGCAAGCCAGCGACGCCGTCCGCCATCAAAGTGCGCCCGCTCACGTAGCGGCGCAGCCCAATGGAGACACACCGCCAGACGAAATCACGTACCGCCCGGCGTACAAATTACGATGCCGCAAACAAACAGCTCCCACGGCTAAGAGACACCGCACGCGAAAGTGAGGCGGAAACCCGAACGCCGAGCACAGACACCGAAGAGGCGACCCCCCGAGCATGAATCCAGCACTGCAGGCCCTCCCCATGCTATACCTGATGCACCACCAAGGAGGCAACGTACCGCGGAGACGCAGGTAGGCACACACACAACAAGGGCACGCAAACAGCGCACACAGTGCAAGTGCGGAAAAGGAGGACATGGCACCCCCAACACCCATGCGTGGACAAGAAACATCCACCACTGCACCCACAAATGTAACACAGGGCAAAGTGCAACATCTCGCAACTATCATGGGCACACCACCTGGGACCAGGAACTAACGACCCCGTCACGGCACCGCAGCACAGCGGCGATGACGCAGCCACACATGCGCACAACTCAGCGCCCAACCATAACGCCATGTATGCGTCGCACACAAACAACACAGGGACACAACCAAGCACCACACACACCAGCCACACCCAGAACGCACATGACACGTGACAGGCCTGCCACAGTCATGACCCCAACGCCCAATTCACGGACAACACCCAACGTCACACAACCGACGCCCACATGTCAGTGAAGTCACGCAACATCAGGACACACCCCTGTGTGACAAACATGGCGAAGCACACAGCGGCGGCAACACCACCCAGTAGAACATGGGCCCCGTCGGGAAGAGGTACGCCAGTACCACACAGAAACACCCATACCACCCTGCACCCATGAACCAGACATACAAAACGGAACACCAAAGAGCCCGGGGACCGACAACAGGTGGACCCAAGAATGACACCCACACACAAGGCCCAACGCATAGCGGAAACACAGCCTGCCGCCCACACACGGGAGAGCAGACAGCACTGAATGACCTTCCATTCCAACTCCGAAACCACATCCCGACTAAACAAGCCGGAGAATACAGCCATTGTCCCAAAAAAAGACCAACACAGGCATGCAGAGGAAACCGACCACAGGGCAGATAGCGCATATCACCTAAGAACATACCGAACGGGAAAGAAAAAAATATATAAAACTCCCCCATGCCGTTCCCATGCAAGTTATCTGGAAGGAGTCACACACCACTGACCTTGAACATTCAGAGAAGCACGTGGGATGAGGGCCCGTGTCCTCCGCACAAGCTAACAGAACACAAGTCCTGCCCCCTACGACCATCACAGATCTCACAGCAACCTCGGAGCCTGCACACTGCAGACTGCACACACAGCCGGAGCACGCCACCACATCGCCCCGCAGCAAAATGGCACCTACAACACACCTACCCAACTACGCCAAACAGGTCAAGCTGTACAAACACAACCTGATACAGCTACTGGGATGCGAACCCCTATCCCTGCTGAACGTAAGTTACCGACTGACTTACCGCATCGCATTGTTCAGCTGCGTCATACCCGTCTTCTACTGTCGGAGGTGTCCCTTCCACCATCCTGTGGAGTTGTGCCTCTCCAACCCGGCATGTCCAAGGGCGGACCTGCTACCACTATTCCACCCTCTGGACGCACACGACAGGGCCTGTTCAGCCTATGGGGGCATGGCGTATGTGGCGAACATCGGACCCACACTGCAATGGGACCACTGTACCTCCACACGACGGATCATGGATCACAGCTACATCGAATGTCACCCAGCATGCCCCATCATGCTCCTACAAGGGACAACTTACGAACAACACCGTGACAGCCACCATCCGCTACATTGGCTGGCAAACATGTATACCACCAATGAAATGGAAGCCCTGCAGGAAGCCATCGCATACCTGACAACCTGTCAATTCGTAGGACCCCGGCGCAATCCCCCAATTGAGCCATGATGTCCGACACTGTACCCATGCTTAGCTTCCGCACGGACTGGCCAGTAACCACCACAACAGCCATACCAAACGACCTGCAACTGATACCACACCATCAACGACACTGCCATGACATCGGATGTGTCCGGGACATGCACTCCGTTCCCCATCACATCCAGGAACTCTGCATGTATCGGGGGAGGCAGTGGCATGGGATATGTGTATCGCACCCACATGGACAGAACTGCACGTACAACTATGCCATGACATGGATCCTGCGCCCATGGACATATGCACCGCCCAGTGGACAGGAATCGCCCGGCTGGAGTATGTGAGAGCTGCACCCCTTTTCCCCCTCCCCGGAAATCCCGTAACAGGACCTTTGCATGGACGACAAGTGCATACAACAACAACACGACCCCAGTGACTGTGACATGTCCAGTATCCACCATATGGCAACAACAAGTGGGACGCCGTTGCATGCACGTAAGCCCATGCCCTGATGTCAACTCACACGCACGCGTGCATGAGTAACAACAGCAGCACACCTGTCACATGGAACTGAGATGGACTGTGCCCATGATGCCAAGCGGTCTGGTAGGCTAAATGTATACCGTCTGTGTCAAAGTCCGCAGCACCGCAGCTACTTGCAAATGAACATTAGCACAGCAACAGCCAAGCAGATGTAACTCTGAAGCCCACATCCCACATGCAACAGCTAATCACATGTACCCCTACACCCTTAGCTATGTGTAATCATGCTCAGTATATCCTCCACATGCATACCGCTGCCAGTAGTGTCCACTATACTGCATCACAGAGGACATAAGTCACAATACATGGTTTGAAGAAAGAAACTGTCTCTGCTGATTCCTTTCACAAGTACGAATGTGAGATGATGAGAGTGTGTGATGTACACGGCAGTCGTGACATGACTATGTAGTCCACTGTCATTCGATGTCAACGCAAATGAGTAGCACAACTGTGGAAGACACACATGTGTCGTGTGAAGCGGGAGTGACGCTTCGCTCAGGTGGGTGGGTGTGACGGGTAGATGCGCACATGCAAAGTTGAAACACGCTGTGTCGGGAGGGGTCCGGAACTGCACATTACCGCTACCCTGGGCAATGTCAAAGGCCACATGTCGGGGGGATGTGAACACGTGTGTGCACAGCAGCCGGGCACACGAACAATGCGGTATCAGGCGTACACGTCAGCCCACCCTCTGTGGACAAGCTGGATCCTGTTGTGCGCCCGCCAGGCCCTTGACAAGGCACACACAGCCCCTGCCGACCAGGTGTATCCCCAACATTGTCAACCTGCACAGGCAATCCAGGGCACGGGATGGCAGTGGAGCATGGTGGGGGAGAGGACTCTGCACGCTCCTCCGGGACACATCACGCAGGCAAAACATCCTCAATGTGTAGCATGGCTCAAGTCATATGGAAGTATTGGGGGGACGCACACATCACGAGCAGGAGTGACGTCACGGAAGGTGGCTCGCACCATCCCACCCATTGCCTACATCTCCACACACGTCACATGCCGTTGCAACAGAGAAGCCAGCGCGTGCGCAAGCACCTCCGAGCCCGCCCCAGTGAGGCAAAAGAGTGAATGTGTGGGTCCATCAGCCCCAGATGGACGCGGCATGGGCCGCTAGGGCAGCTACAGCCTCTGTGTGTCGCAGGTGGTGTATCCGGACTGCGGAGACTGCTATGCATTGTCTATGTTGCCCGTGTCTCGAGTCGGGGCACCACGCAGGTGGACGGCGTCCCGCCACACATCATGCCGTGAGACAGACCACTCGTTCAACTGGACCCACACATACACTCCTTGGCCTCTCCGGGGCGAGCTTGGGGCTGCATCTGCATGCGCTAGCCCCACAGTTGCAAATGCATATTGGGGGGAGCGAGGGGAGGCCATGAGGACAGGGACAAAGACGACTGTATTACTGTCAGTGAGTTCAAGGAATGACCCTGATGTGGACAGGAAAAGACGTGCCCCGTGTGTATTGCAACTAGTCGCTAATCCGATCACCCTCCCATGTCCTGCATGTAAGCCCGCACCTAGCCCCGCCCACCCACCACATTGAAATTAGCACCAGCACAACATCATTCACATTCGAAGCACTGACTGGGGGTGACAACCATTGGACACACTTGTTGAGGCCACCCACGCGTACATGTGGGCCCTCCATGATCCATGTCACCTGCGGCCAAGTGATGACATGCGCAATGACGGAAGTGAGGAGAGCTGTCCGCCCCACGCACAGATGGTGCATCAGCTCCACAGACCCAGCAGCGAGTGCAGCAGGGGTCACATGTGCAGGGGCAGCTGTGCCTGGTGTGAAGGCACATTCAAATTGACAGCACATCGACCAATGTGTAGTCTGCCCACATCTACAGTCCATTATCATGCGGACATAGAAAATGAACATAGGGCAACACATCTGTGTGGGTGCACCCACTGTGACCAACACTGCGCAATCATCGACGTACTCGCCCTGTGCATGGCCCACCACACAAAGGAGGTCACATTCAGTGCCACCATCCCACACACACATCCCTATCACGAGACATGGTGTGTCCAATAGTCAGTACTGAGTTAGCGCCCATCTGGAGGGTCCTGAACAGGAGACACATGCAACCCACTAGGCAGTCGGTGCTGTCACCTACTGGCATTGTGCAGTCAATGTGCAGGCCAGGCTTGCTGGGACTGAGAGGGGCAGCATGGCCCAGCCTGACATTCACACGAGCAACAAGTGCACTGAGACCTGCATTGGCAATTGCAGACGTTGGCCTGCACCCAGCTGGCCCGGGACGCCTACCTCCATAGTGGAACACGCAGGGTGCAACCGCGAGGGTCATCGGAGTTGGCCGTAATGGCCTGGCCCATGTTGGTGACAGTCCGCTGATGCCATGTGCACCACACAGTATGATGTGCGCACTGCATCTTCAGGTGTGGCCATGATGTGCGCGTGGGTGCAGGTGCACAATGGACGGGGCCACAACATGCCGTGTGCATAGGCAGGGACGGCCAGTGGCCGGCCCCCACATGTCTGTTAGCATGTCATCATCTGCACATTGGCATGGGTGCATGGTATACGCATATGCACACGCATGTCATCTCTCACTATGTACATCTGCCACTTGGCACGTGCAAGGTTACGTGTCACATGTGATGTGTATTTGCAAGCACACAGCCGTGTTGGCATGGGGCTGTCAATGTGTACACCTGACAATGCTTCTGGAGGTGTGATCCGTACAGTGCTGCACATAGGGTGCAGTGGTGACATCAATGACTGTCTCATATCCCCTCGTGCCACAGGTCCCACTTGTCTTGGCCGCTCAGCCTGTGCCCACATCGTCGTTGGTGTGTGCCATACTCATCCAGCCTCGGAAGCAGTGTGATGCACAGCAGCCAGTCATGTTGCCGTGGTGTTGCCGCTTGCCGAATATGCAGTCAGTCCCCATCAGCACGCCTCACAGGTCATTGAGGCCTGGATCCCCATGTGCATGCACATAGCAATGGTTTGTGTCACTGCTCATTGCTATTGGTGGGAGACCTGTGTAAGTGTATTGTGGCTGTGCTGTCCCTGCATGACAGCTGTTCTGTGACTCATGTTCTTGCTCTGTCATATCAGTTATGTGTATGTGAAAATGCCATGTGGCGTGTTGCTTTGACATGTGTCCACTCCCATCTTTCCTAGGCGGAGACCAAACATTTACCGCCCTTACCAATTGTTGGCGGACATGGAGGATTCTGAGGTCATCCGGAAATTTCGTCTGGACCGACCAACCCTGCATCGACTATGTGCCATGTTGGAACCCCACCTCCGTCCTCGCAGGGTGTATCCGACAGCATTCACCCCCACGGCTAAGGTGATGGCTGCACTGCATTTTTTCGCCACTGGGTCATTCCAGCACACAGTGGGCAGTGGAGGTGGGATGTCCCAGCCCATGTTCAGCATGGTGCTGAGGGATGTACTGGCAGCCATGATGCTGTACAGGAACAGGTACATCCGATTCCCCAGGGCACGTGAGTTGGCGGCAGTGAAGGGTGCATTCTATGCCCTTGGACGGATCCCACACGTCGTTGGTGCCATTGACTGCACCCATGTTGGCCTTGTCCCACCACAGGCCACTGAGCAGCTCTTCCGCAACCGGAAGCACACGCACTCCCTGAATGTGCAAGTGGTGTGCCTTGCGGACATGGTCATCTCCCACGTGTGTGCAAAGTTCCCAGGCTCGGCCCATGACGCGCACATCATGCGAAACAGCATATTACCACGACTGATGACCAATCTGCAACAGGACCGTGGCTGGATTGTCGGTGAGTATGTGGAGTTGTGTAGCGTGCTGGCTTAAGGATGCTGTCTACTGTCCTGTTTGAATTGCAACGGTTCTCTGTGTCCCCCACGCCCAGGTGACTCGGCTTACCCGAATGGGCCCTGGCTGCTCAGTCCATTACGAAATCCTCGGACCCCAGCAGATGACCGCTACAATGAGGCACATGGGAGGACCAGACGTGTGGTCGAGCGTACCTTTGGCCTCCTCAAGTCCAGGTTCAGATGCCTGGACCGCACCGGGGGTGCGCTGGCGTACTCCCCACAGAAGGTGTGCCAGATAGTGGTGGCTTGCTGCATGCTGCACAATCTGGCCATTCGAAAGCAGATCCCCCTAATTGTGGATGACGGAGATCAACCAGGGCCCCAGCCTGCACACCTGGACAGCTCCAGTGAAGAGGACAGTGGAGAGGATGAAGCTGTGAATGTGCGTCAGCAGCTCATCGCCCGCTACTTCACTTGACGGTGAGTGACCATGTACGACGGCTGATGTAGCTGTAGTTGTGCAGGTGTATGTGTGCTCTGTTACTGGGGCCTTTTGTTCACTGAGTGCTGTGTGTCAATGGTCCATGTCCAGGTTGGTATGCCACTGTCAGTGGCTGTAGCATTGTGCCCTGTTGCTCTCTGAGATGTGTGTGCATTGCTTGTAGTTGGTGACAAGTACTGTGTGATGAGTGTGTGACACACTCATTGAATGTACTCTTGTTCTGTTTTTCACCCCTAGGTCCCTGCAGCCTCTCCTGTCCCATCGACATGCCACACAGCAGATGCTATTCTGCTCATGGTGGCGATTGCACATCTTGGAATAAACCCAGGACACATTAAGCCGATTGTGATCAAGGTGTATTTATTAACAGCGGTGACATGTGATTGTGTGCAAGGTGATGACAAATGTGGTGCATGCTGTGACAATGAGTTGACGGTCATGGCTGCGTGATGGTCAAGGTGTACCCATGGAGTTCTATGTCCACAGTCCAACAGACACATGCCATTCACATGGCAGTGTGGGCTAGGATCGTATCCCAAGTCAATGCAGTAGGTGGTCAAGGTGGCTGGCTGACTCACTGGCGTTTGGTGCGGGCGAAGTCCTCTCTGGACACCTGTTTCCTCTTCGGACGGCCCCTTCCACGTTTGGTAGGGGGGTGTTGATGTTCCGCTGGTGGTGGTTGAGGAGTGCTCACTCGCTGTGGACGCAGGGGAACGCGATGCTGCACGAACCTGCGCCACAGCAGGTGGTGGCGGAGGTGGTGTTGCTGGCCTTGCTTGTGCCCTCCCCCCACCACCAGCTGGCCCATGAGGTCCGCGATTTGGGCCATGTGGGCGTCCATGGACCTCAACACCGCAAGGACCTCCCGCGTGTCGCTTGCCGACCTGGCCCATTCGCCTTGGGCCTCCTCATAGGCCCCAAGGACTCTGTCGATTGGCGGCAGGGCTTGGCTCCCAGGCACAGTTGGCGTTGGCCTGGCCCTGCTCCTCCTACCAGTACTGCTGCCACCGACCTGCCCACTAGCCACATTGCTCACCACGGTCCTCGCTGTGGCTCCCAGGGTCGACCCAGTCGGCCGGACCACCACTTGCGCTGGGGCTGGGACCAGTGATGACGTGGTGGTGGTTGCGGCAGTGGGAGTGGCCGCAACGACCATGGGAGTGGCCGCCACAACAGTGGTAGTGGCCGCTACGACAGTGGCAGCAGGGGGCTGTGAGTGGTCATCAGCCCTGGATGATGGGTTGGTGGGTGGGAGGGTGCCTGGGGTGCGGTTGGGCCCTGCCACACCAGATGGGCCTGCTGGGTGGTCCGTGTCCGAATAGGAGGACAGATCCTCCACATCCGTGAGTCCTTGTTGGGGGCTTGCAGGCTGGCTGTGCTGGCTGCTGTCTCCATCTCCAGCATCCAGCAGTTCGTCACCTGTGGGGGGAATGAGATATGTTATTGTGTTGCACATGACAAAGTATGTATAGGTTGTCTGACATCCACAGTTCGTGCACAGTCGTGCACAGGTTTCCCGGAGCCGTGTGTGTGGCTGTGCTATTTGTTGTTGTGTGGGCATGCCAATGGGACTGTGTGCTGTGGACATGTGGCATGGGACGGATTGGCAATGCCGATGGGTGTGTTGCTGTGCTCCTGCTTTTTGTGGCTCTGGTGTATGCGGACTCCAGACCCATCGTGGAGGTTGGTTTGTACTATGCTCTTGGGGTTCAAATGTAACGCTTCGAAACGCAGATGGCAAAATGGGGGTCAGCCCCCTGAAACGCATTTGAGATGAACTATGCTTTTGGGGTACATACTGTGTGCCATGGGTGCAGAACGTGACATGTGTTGTGGCAACATGACAGTGCATGGTCTGAGGTGTGTGTATGTCTGACATACCCTGCATATTTGCTGTCTGTTGTGATTTCTGGCCATGTAATTGGACGCATTGTTATGAGTGAGTGATGGTTGTGTGCCACACGACGTATTGCAGATGGTCCAATTCCTTGGTGTGCGTGCTGCCCTGTGCCATGTGCATCACTGCAGTGCTCGGGGGTGTGTGGCCCATGTTATGTGTGTTGTTGCTCACAGTGTGACGTGCGCTTCATTCACTTCTGGCACATGATTTGTCATGGGCATGTTTCTTTGCGTGACTACTGTATGTGGACCAGCTGTTCGGATGACATACCTTTCATGTGTCTGGGGCTGACGGATGAGATGGATGGTATGTTGTATGTGCATTGTGTGTCTGTGTGTTTGATGGGTCCAGTGGTGTTCGTGTGCATTTATGTTGTTCCACGCTGTTGCGTCTAGTGTGGTATGTCTTACATGGGCGTAGTTGTGGGATGTGTGGTTGACAGGCAGTTGGGGCTACATGGACAGGACTTCGATGGTGTTGCAGTTGTGTGTGATGGGTTGCACTGTGCCTGCCGTGTGGTTCTGTAATCAGTGTGACTTGTGCATGCAGACGTGGCTCCTTGGGTGTTGCTGTGTCTGTGATGGGTCATGTGGGGTGTGACTCTGTGGTTCATGTCCGTGTGCACATTGTTCACATGGTTGTGGCAGGGAGCAGTGCTGCGTGTTCCTCTGCTACTTGACATGTCCCATGTGTTAGTCGTAATTCAGTCCTCATGCCTCCAGTCACCCCGCCCTGTCCAGTTTCCCACCTGCAGGTTGTTTTTGAGCGTGCACTGGACTGGATGCAACATGGTTATGGGCGGGTGGGTGCTCCATGTTGCAGGTCTGTGGGGGTGGGGGCGGTGTTATGGGTCGTGGTGATGGCTGGACACCCACTGACACCGTTTGTCCTGGGGCGGGATGTCTACCTGTCGGCTGCCGGTGTGCACTGCAGTGGCTGCTACGTGGGTGTGGGCTGTGGGCTGTGCTCCTCCTTGCTGTGCTGTAGGACTAGGGGCCTGGTGGGTGTTGTACTTCAGCTGTCCCCCTCCCACCCACTGCCTTTGTGTTGCGGCTACTTACCTGTTACTTGTCGGTTGGTGCAGCTACGGCTGCCACATGGGTGTGGGGGTGCTCGTTGTGGCGCTTCTGGAGTACTAGGGGACCTGTTGGTAGTTACGTGGCTGGCTGGGTGTACACATGCCCCCATGGTTCTGTTAGTTGATATGTTTGGGCTGTGTGTGTGGTGGTGCCTGTTGCATGTGTGAGTGATGTGTTGTGTATTGTGTACTGGACATGGGGGTGTTTGTCCCTCGGAGCTATGGCATGGTGGTAGTGCATGTGAGTACATAGCGGTGTGCTGGTATACATTTGTTTGTACTTACCAGCCTCCACTCCCCTGGTAATCCGGTGAGGATCTCCGGATGGATGATGACTCGCACCTTCTCCTCCCACGCTTTGAAGGTCTTGTAATGCGCGGGATTCCCTCCGCCAGTCGTGGCAGCCAGCTCTCGATTTTTGCTCTCCTTCTTCTTGACCAGGCTTTTGATGTCGTTCCACCGTTTGTTTATCTCTCCTCTGTTTCTGGGTACGGTCCCGACTGCATTGACCTGGTCTACAATTCTGTTCCACATTCTTTTTCTGGTGGCTAGTGGTGTGTGCTGGACCTGGTTGCCATAGATTTGTGTGTGCACCTTGACGATCTCGTCGACCATGACCGTCAGCTCAGTGGAAGTGAACTTGGGCATTCTGTGTGATGCCATGGTGTTTGTGGTGCTGGTGCGGTGTGTGATGTGTGATGTGCAGGGGGTTTGTGGTGCCGGTGTTTGGTGGTGGTGGTGGTGGTGGGTGTGATGTGTGCGTATCTGTGGTGTGCTGCTGTCCTTGCTGTGTCACTGTGTCCTCTCCTCTCCTCTCTGCTTTGCAATGTTGCAAGGGGTTGTGGTCTGTGGAGGGGCTGTTTTTGTACTTACCTGTTTGGGTGTGTCCTGATGGTCTGTTGTTTTCAGGTGTGTTGTGGCTGGTGTTCTGGGCTTTGTGGTTTATTTGTTTGTCCAGGGGTGGTGTGTTTTCGGGATGTGTACTTTGTCTGTGTATTTGTGCGTGGGTTGCTGTGTGGACTTGTTTGCCATGTTGTGTGTGTTTGTTTGAGTCCGGGGCTGTTTCTGTGCAGGGACGTGGCCGCCATGGCTTCTGCCGTGTCCATTTTCTTCAGTGTTGTTTCCGCTGGCGGGCGGTGTATTTGTTGTTTTTCCGCGCTCATGTCGGTGCGATCGTAATTTCACGTGCGGTGTCTCGACCGTGAGGGCGGGCGGTTTTGTGTTGTCGTGCGTCTTTCCGTCCGTGGCGGGCGGTTTGACTCCGACTCGGGCATGGGCGGGCGGTATTTTGTGTGTTTTTACCGCCGCTGGCGGTTTTCGGTTCGAGGCATCATAATTGCTGGGTCGGTATTCAGAAGGTGTAGGCGGGCGGATTTTTGCCGCTTTCATGGGTGGCGGATTTTTTTACGCCCGGTATCGTAATGGGCCTTTTAGATATTATACAAAATATATACAATATTTCTACAATTTCAGGGACATGACATACATATTTTGTCCAATATTGTAAATCGTGCATAATGGTTCTATCAGATGGGCTCCTTCTGGTATATACTTGTGCTCCCATCCACCACCCTTATTTATCCTACCATATTTATAAAGAGGCCTTACCCCATATAATCTTAGAGACTAATTGTAAAAACAGACTGAAGGTTTTTTACCTTATTTCATTTTCCTGCCAACTCCATACGTTTTGATTTGTTGGGCATGATAGTAGTCTCTAGTCCTGGGGATCTATAAAATATATATATATATGTATATCCAAAGTCACCGCTAAATGTGTACTCATTATTATAACAAGCTTAATTTGTAAACACCTTTCCTAAACAACGTCCTCTTCTCACCTCATAAAATTGGTGATGGGATCTTTGTTGTAATTTCTATACAAAGCGTTATTCTGGATTGTTTCTCTGTAAATGTTTCAATAAAATCAATCTAAAAGAAATAAAACCTAAAATTAATTTTCTATTTAATAAAGTGTGCAATACTGTTTTTTTATATATTTATTATTTGGGTAACCTAACATACCTGAAAGAAAGTCCTCACTCCCTCACTTCACAGTTAACTGATGAAATCCTCAGAAACGAGTTTGCTGTCTTATGCAGTCTCTCGATAAAATTGACTGGAATGACAGGAAGGGGAGAGGTGCCATAGCTGTTGGTGTATCCTTAAGGATATAGATATTCATTTAAAAAAAGGGGGGTAACTTCGTTATAGAACATCCCTCCATTATAATCTCAATCTTAATTACCTTAAAAGTCGTGTAGAGAACCTGCAACAACGTCCTTCCACAGTGGGTCATCCAGATGAAATGCCCTTCGCGTTCGCATTTAAATATCTAATTGTGAAGCACGCGATTGGCTCACCATATAATTCAAACCTGCTGTGGGCTTGAACCTTCTCATAACAGACCCGCTGATTCTGCCCTGGTTAACCCGGAAGTCAAACCCTGGGGGTCATGGCACCATATTCGCGTTGTCTCTACCTTCCTTAACCCGGAAATACTTGAGTTTTAACATAGAGGGATGCTGTTTTCTGCCTCTTTTGCCCCGGAAGGTAAACACCCCAGTTACACCATTATTCATGTATCGGATTGAAATCAAAGCTTTCGCGTTTTCATGGAAATAATGGTATTCGGTTAAAAATACTAATTTTGCCACTCAAGGCTCCAATTGTTAATTCTATTTGTCATTCCTACTCCTACTAACACCGGGGAACTTTCTAATAGGAAATACGACGACGAATTTTTTTTTTCATGACACTGCTTCGATTATTACCTGTACCTATTGAATATTAGAGATCCACCTACTTCCTGTTTATTGTTCTATTACTGATTCCCTTGACTAATCTGAACCCGCATTTCCCATATTCCTGCCTACTATTTTATACCCTGCCCATTTGGTCATCAGCTCTATAACATCCATCTGTATGATCTTATTCGAATCTCGAATGGTGTTATCTATACCCTAAATACTTTCATTTGTTATACTAGGGACATAAAAATTACCACTTCTAGAGAGACAACCTCTTGATCGATTTCTCTTTAATATCTTGTTTTATTTCATTGTATAACCCTTATATCTATCTCCTACAATTTATATTATTTAATCACTTAACTCCTACAAATATACGATTCGATCATCTCACAATAACTGGCCTTTACTCCATTTTTTCTAAAAGGTTTTTCCAATCTTAAGTACGTGGTAGAACTTGTCAACAGCCTGACATGCTTATTCTTCCTGTTACTACTGGTTGGCAATCAGCTTCATCCAATCTTCTCGGGAATTCAATCCTTTATCAATGGTATTTAAATAACACATAAACCATTGTTCCCTCAATTTTCTAATGGCTTCCAAATTCCCTCCTCTCCTGCTGATACTTACTTTCTCTAGTATAAACCAACTGAACTCGTTAGCATTTGTGGTTCTTACTTAGGTAATGATCTGTCAGCGGTGCGTTCTCTTTCTTGGTTCTCAGGGCTGACTTGTGTTCCAAAAGCCGAACACGCAGTTCTCTGCTTGTCTCGCCCACGTATCCCAGGCCACATGGGCAGACAAGCAGATAAACCACGTTTTTACTACGACAATTATTGAGCGTCTTTGCCACCAACATTTTGCCGTTAAAGTTCAAATTTTTCACCTCAATACAGTTTGGACGGATGGAACAGGTACCACACTTGTAATTTCCTACCGCTTTCTGATTATGCAAATTAATTTGATTCTCACTGTCAGTTTTTTTGTAAGTTTTCACTAGCACATTTCTTATAGTTTTATTGCGCCTAAATGAAAAAAGGGGTTTCGTCAAGGGTATCGACAGTCCACTATTTAGGATTTTCCAGTTCCGATTTATTATATTTTTTATTTTGTTACTCATACCAGAATACTGGCTTACGAACACTATTCTATCAAGTGTGTTTTTGTTCTTACTTCCTTTATTGATATTCAAAAGGTAATCCCTATCATAAAATCTGGCGCGTTTAAAAGAGTGTTTTATTAGTTTTTTAGGGTAACCCCTATCTTTCAGTTTATTTTTCATAATTTCCGAATGGTGATAAAAGTCAGTGAGATTCGTGCAATTACGCCGTAGCCTCAAAAATTCACCAAACGGAATATTGTCCTTCTGGGATCGTGGGTGGTTGCTTTCATACCTCAACAAAGTGTTTTTATCAGTGGGTTTTGAAAACAGCTCAACCTCCAATATACCTTGCACGTCTTTTACTCGAATGTCTAAAAAATCTACACTAGTTTCACTATATTTGGCTGTAAATTTTAAATTAAAATCCCCCAGATTGAGCCATTCTAAAAACGACATCAGCTCATTGCTGGCACCGTTCCAAATAAAAATAATATCATCTATGAATCGGTGCCAGCAAGAGACGTTCTCATAGTATGGTGCCACCTCATTGTAGATGTGTTTCTCTTCAAAGTTACTAACATAAAGACAGGCCAGACTGGGGGCACAGGTTGCCCCCATGCTGGTCCCCTTAATTTGTTTATAGAGTTCATCATTGAAGAGAAAAAGGTTATTTTTTAAAACCATCCTGATACAGCTCAAAATAAATTCTTTATGTCCTCCATTGAGGTTTTCCTCTCTAGTATAGACGATATCACCCTAATGGTGTCGTCTTGTGGGATATTCGTGTACAGGGCTTCAATGTCCAAGGTGACCCAAAGTTGGGTCACCCTGTTGAAGCCCTGACCCTCAAAGATAGAGATTGTGTGAGCTGTATCTTTAAGATATGCTTTTTGCTTTTGAACAATAGGTCTAAAAAAAAATCAGCATATTTGCTGAGTGGCTCAAGAAGTGAGCCCAGACTACTCACAATGGGTCTCATTGGCGGGTTTGCTACATCTTTGTGGATTTTAGGCAACCCGTAAATAGCTGGAATCTTAGGGTTATTATTGAAGAGGAACTTATATTCATTCTCGCAAATCCAGGCCTCTTCTCTACCAGTGTTTAGAAGTTGTGCTACCTCTTTTTTTAGTTCTTCCATCAGTGCAAACGGTACACGTTTGTAATGATTCTTCACATTTAGAAGCATCCTCATTCTATTTTCATAGCCGCTAGTGTCTAAGACCACAACACCTCCGCCTTTATCGGCGGGTTTAATGGTAATTATATCGCAATCTTGTAATGATCTCAGGGCTTTTCTGTGGCACAATGATATATTATTATTCTGATTGTAGCCATTTTCTACAGTATTCTTAATTTCAATCTCTACTATTTTTTCAAATAGTTCCACATTTTTATCTAACTGGCTCAAACTAGGAGTAAAAACTGATTTTGGTTTAAAACCTGAGACATTATGAGTTGGTTCATAGGTCTTATCTGCGAAAAATCTGTTTAATCTAATCTTCCTAAAAAAACTCCTCATATCTTTTTCTAATTCAAATTTATTTGGGGGGCCAGTAGGGGCAAAACTAAACCCTTTCTTTAAAATCTCTTGCTCGTCATCTGTCAATATCTTATGAGACAGATTGATAACAGGAAATTCCAATACCTCCAATACCGCTGGTTCCTGGTCTTGAGGTAATCCTGGGTTGGATAGTTTTAAGGTGGATGGTTCCTCATCGGTTCTTCCCTGATGTAATTCCGATAATTTTTCTGTCCCCGATTCTGGCGCCCGCCTAAAAAAGGCTCACGCTCAAAATTGGGGACTTGTCTTCCCAACTGTTCATTAGTCTGTTCCTCCTCGCCACTTGAGCCATTGAGTGATAAATTTTAAATAAAACAATATTGTTAATATAATTTACAACTGTGTAGGAATATCATTAAACTTTATATCTTTCTAACATATGGGCTAGTAATTTTACACTGGGAATTTAGAGACCCAGCAATAGCATATACTTACACCAAGGGATTTCTCCCTTTTTACTTGTCAATAGTACCCTATTCCCCTGGTTTGAGCAAAGGGGTCCCTCTTTTTCCTATTGCGACATTCTTATCTACACAACTAATCTGCAAAACACTTTAAGTCGGACCATGACATTAACAGCTGATTTCGGAAAAGTATCAGGATATGACATAAATAAAAGCAAGACCGAAATCATGACTTGGAATTTAGACCCAGGGAACTGGTTAAAAAAGGAGTAATAAGATATCTGGGGGTTATGATCCCACAGGATATTTCTAAACTCACAAAAATAAACTTGGAAAAAGCAAAAGGAGATTGAGCGGACTTTTAAAAATGTGGGCACATCTTCAACTTACTCTGCTAGGTCGAGTTAATTTAATAAAAATGATGATCCTTCCCAAGCTAACTTTCTTGTTTGACACCATCCCTCTTCCTTTTGAAAAGGAATTGCATAAAAAATTGCAAGGCCAAATCAGCAGTTTTATCTGGTCAAGCAGAGGCCCAAGAATAGCCTGGAAGAAATTAAGAAGGAGGGCGGAAAAAGGCGGCTTAGCTTTGCCAGATTTACTTTTTTATTCTTGGGCTTTTTACTAAAGAACGGGAAAATGTTATTAAATACACCTACACTATCTGAAATTGGGAGACTGCTGGGAGTTATGGCAAGTCAGGAGTCAGGAGGCAGCCAAGGTTTTATGTTTAAATATGCAGACCCCAAATACTTCAAGAAGGTTAGGCTGAAGATCCTGAGGGGCCTTGCTGAAACCTGGTACAGGGTCAGAAAAGCGCTTAAAATAGCATATTATAGTTCTATGGCCCCTATTTGGGACTCACCAGGCTCACCGGAATGGGCAAAAGATGCTTTGGCCAGACCATTGAGAGAGGCAGGTCTAACGAACTGGAATCATATTATAACTGATGCGCAACTAATTAGCTGGGAGACATGTAACATCTTGTCCTGTCAACAAATATCGAGATTCAAATATATACAAATGCAGAGCTGGTTCCGCGACTCATGCTTGAGGATAGGAAATACAAATGATTTGGAGGACAGACTTCTGGAGGAGACATCTAATAAGAAAGAGCTGGCGACGATCTACTGGCTGTTGGTTGAGTTGGAAGACGGAGATTTCACATTACCTACGGAATTATGGGGACGATGCTTGCCGGATTCTTCATTGGAAAATAAGTGGCAAGTATCAATGTCTATGCTTTTTAAAATTGTAAAACCTGCAGCACCTAAGGAGAAATCACCTCTTCTCCATCCACAGAGCATATTGGTCGCCACAGAGGCTGTCAAAGTTCGGGAAAGGAGGTGATGTGGCTTGCCCAAAGTGCGGTAGCCTGAAAGAAGACGATGTGCACATGTTTGTAGACTGCCCTGAGATCCAGGTTTTCTGGTTTGACGTGAGTAAAGCTCTGTCTTCTATGTTGGGGTCTAACATTAAGGTAAGCGTACTCTCGATTATTTTTGGCTGTGAAGATTCACTTGTAGGATATACAGAGAATAAGTCAAGGCTGTTTTTTTACTCTATGCTATTAGCGCGTAGAGAAATTTGTAAGCAGTGGATATCGGCTTCCCCTCCCAGGTTTTCTGACTGGCTGTCTTCCGTTAAGTATGTGGCTAGCCTGGATATGAAGGTTTTTAAAAAGCATAACTTTTGGTCTCCTGTTTTTGAGTGGTGTGAGCAACAAACGAATATTAATATCCAATGATTAAGCCCTATCTGCCCAGTACGGCTGGTTCTCCAGATCTCCTTTTTTGCTTCCCAATTTGTGCCTCGGCTCACGAGGGATGGCAGAGGAGTCATAAGCAAGGGAGTTGAGGCTGCAAGACTGAGCTTCCTTCTACCAGGGCGGATACAACTTTGAAGCAGGTGTCTCCTCCCTCTTCTCCCTCTGTTACCAGCACAAAGGTACGGAAGGGCATGATACTCTTCATTTCACTGGTGCAAGTGGAATGGGTTTTCTTTTCTTTTTGAAGAGGCAAAAAAATAATTAAAAAAAAATTTTTTACTATGTCAAATATATTTTTATTAATAAATAATAAAATATATAGACACATTAATTAAGTCTGCGAGTAAATAAAAAAACAACAACAATAAAATATAACATTATTTCCCTCCCACAATTTAAAATATTTTAAAACTTACCGTTTCCGTTGTTGTAGACTCAAAATTCCACATCTTCTAAATTAATCCATGTTGTTGATAATTCCAAATCCATAAAAAGTTTCTCAAAAAAAAATGAAACAATACAACTGTACCAAAAATAAATCCTCCGTAGATAAATCCATAATCCGGAAACCATCAAAAAACCAAAAATAAGTTTAAAAAGAAACGCTCCATGAAACCCGAAAAATTAAGAAAGTGTAAATAATTATTAGTTACTAAAACTAATATACACTTCCTTAATAAAAAACACTATTTTCCGGCACCGGCAACTTTTTTCAAGTAAAACCTACAAAACAAAAACACAAACATTCCCACCCACACAAAAGTACACATTATATACCTAATAACATTATTACCAACATTATAAACACAATAGAAACACATATACCACTCTACAATAACATTTCTAACTAGGCCTCAATAACGTAAAACTAGATAAACAGTCGATACCTAACTAACGCATAAAAAACATCCTAACATCACAAACCTAACTCAGAACACACTAAATACATTACAACTACCTTCAAAATACATTAAAAACATAGTTAAAATGGCAAAAATTTATCTTACCTTGCTCGACGTGAAGCAGCTGCCAACCGCGAGCTTCTTCCCTTCCAAATGACCCAAAACAACAGCGAGCGGTTACAAAATACAAGACCCAAACAAATATGGCAGCTTTAAACATATTAAATAAAACCAAATTATTTTTTAAAAATGTTATGACTTTTAATTTTTTTATAGTATTTAATTAAATACAACAAATTGCTAATGTTTTTTTGAAATGCATTATATTATTTGTAAACATTGTAAAATTATAATATTTAATATTATAACTCCATAAAATCACAAATTACTATAAACAATATATTAAAAATTGTACTAATTTTTGTTATGTAATAAAAAATGTATACTTTCTTTAAAAAATTTACAATATGAAAACTATGTAATAATTATTAATATTAATATCTAATATATAATATTAATAATTAAAATGTATAATATTTTTGTATATGAATAAAACTATGTTTATTTTTCTCAACTGTATTAAAAAATGTTTAAATTTTCATTGTATTGAAATATTACCAATATATGTAACAAACTTAAAAATGTTAATAATACCAAACAATGATTTACAATTGTTTAAAAAGTATATTATTATTCCAAATGCATCCAAATATTTGTAACAAGACAGTATCTAATATTACCAAATTATATACAAATATGTAAATACATTTATTAATGTAATACAATAAAATTGTTTCATTACTGCACCAAAAACTACAAATAAACAAACTGTTTTATTGTTTCCCAAATAAATATTATTTCTTATATTTATATATGTTTTTATATGTAATACAACATTGTCTTTACATTTACATACTACATTTTTTGTAAATAAATGTAAAAGAATTAAAATGTCTAATTTATTGTCTACCATCTCATGTGTATTAAATTCAATGTTTCATAATAAATATATTCATATTAATTATACTGTATTAAATAATATGTTATAATATAATATATATACAAAATGTATTATCTTCCTACACAACTATATTTTATTAATATGTTTATTCTACTTTAAACTGCTTTAATATTATTACAAATTTTCTTAAATTAAACTTTTGCTAATTTTCTTTGCCAACTCCATTTTAAATAAATACAATATACATGCTAAACACTAAACTTAATTAACTTACTATTCCCACTCCAATAAGTATTAATTTCAGGTAGGTGCTGGACACTTAACTTAATTAATTTACTATTCCCACTCCAGTCAGTATTAAATTGGGGTAGGTCCTGGACACTAAACTTAATTAATTTACTCATTCCCACTTCAGTCAGTATTAAATTAGGATAGGTGCTGGACACTAAACTTAATTAATTTACTAATCCCACTCCAGTCAGTATTAAATTGGGGTAGGTGCTGGACACTAAATTAAATTAATTTACAATTCCCACTCCAGTCAGTATTAAATTGGGGTAGGTGCTGGACATTAAAATTAATTAATTTACTATTCACACTCCAGTCAGTATTAAATTGGGGTAGGTGCTGGACACTAAACTTAATTAATTTACTATTCCCACTCCAGTCAGTATTAAATTGGAGTAGGTGCTGGACACTAAACTTAATTAATTTACTATTCCCACTCCAGTCAGTATTAAATTGGGGTAGGTGCTGGACACTAAACTTAATTAATTTACTATTCCCACTCTTGTCAGTATTAAATTAGAGTAGGTGCTGGACACTAAACTTAATTAATTTACTATTCCCACTCCAGTCAGTATTAAATTGGGGTAGGTGCTGGACACTAAACTTAATTAATTTACTATTCCCACTCCAGTCAGTATTAAATTGGGCTAGGTGCTGGACACTAAACTTAATTAATTTATTATTCCCACTCCAGTCAGTATTAAATTGGGGTAGGTGCTGGACACTAAACTTAATTAATTTACTATTCCCACTCCAGTCAGTATTAAATTAGAGTAGGTGCTGGACACTAAACTTAATTAATTTACTATTCCCACTCCAGTCAGTATTAAATTGGGTTAGGTGCTGGACACGAAACTTAATTAATTTACTATTCCCACTCCAGTCAGTATTCAATTGGGGTAGGTGCTGGACACGAAACTTAATTAATTTACTATTCCCACTCCAGTCAGTATTAAATTAGGGTAGGTGCTGGACACTAAACTTAATTAATGTACTGTTCCCACTCCAGTCAGTATTAAATTGGGGTAGGTGCTGGACACTAAACTTAATGAATGTACTATTCCCAGTCCAGTCAGGTATTAAATTGGGGTAGGTGCTGGACACTAAACTTAATTAATTTACTATTCCCACTCCAGTCAGTATTAAATTAGAGTAGGTGCTGGACACTAAACTTAATTAATTTACTATTCCCACTCCAGTCAGTATTAAATTGGGATGGGTGCTGGACACTAAACTTAATTAATTTACTATGCCCACTGCAGTCAGTATTAAATTGGGGTAGGTGCTGGACACTAAACTTAATTAATTTACTATTCCCACTCCAGTCAGTATTAAATTGGGGTAGGTGCTGGACACTAAACTTAATTAATTTACTATTCCCACTCCAGTCAGTATTAAATTGGGGTAGGTGCTGGACACTAAACTTAACTAATTTACTATTCCCACTCCAGTCAGTATTAAATTAGAGTAGGTGCTGGACACTAAACTTAATTATTTTACTATTCCCACTCCAGTCAGTATTAAATTGGGTTAGGTGCTGGACACTAAACTTAATTAATTTACTATTCCCACTCCAGTCAGTATTAAATTGGGGTAGGTGCTGGACACTAAACTTAATTAATTTACTATTCCCAGTCCAGTCAGTATTAAATTAGAGTAGGTGCTGGACACTAAACTTAATTAATTTACTATTCCCACTCCAGTCAGTATTAAATTGGGTTATGTGCTGGACACTAAACTTAATTAATTTACTATTCCCACTCCAGTCAGTATTAAATTGGGGTAGGTGCTGGACACTAAACGTAATTAATTTACTATTCCCACTCCAGTCAGTATTAAATTAGGGTAGGTGCTGGACACTAAACTTAATTAATGTACTATTCCCACTCCAGTCAGTATTAAATTGGGGTAGGTGCTGGACACTAAACTTAATTAATTTACTATTCCCACTCCAGTCAGTATTAAATTGGGGTAGGTGCTGGACACTAAACTTAATTAATTTACTATTCCCACTCCAGTCAGTATTAAATTGGGGTAGGTGCTGGACACTAAACTTAATGAATGTACTATTCCCAGTCCAGTCAGGTATTAAATTGGGGTAGGTGCTGGACACTAAACTTAATTAATTTACTATTCCCACTCCAGTCAGTATTAAATTAGAGTAGGTGCTGGACACTAAACTTAATTAATTTACTATTCCCACTCCAGTCAGTATTAAATTGGGATAGGTGCTGGACACTAAACTTAATTAATTTACTATGCCCACTGCAGTCAGTATTAAATTGGGGTAGGTGATGGACACTAAACTTAATTAATTTACTATTCCCACTCCAGTCAGTATTAAATTGGGGTAGGTGCTGGATACTAAACTTAATTAATTTACTATTCCCACTCCAGTCAGTATTAAATTGGGGTAGGTGCTGGACACTAAACTTAACTAATTTACTATTCCCACTCCAGTCAGTATTAAATTAGAGTAGGTGCTGGACACTAAACTTAATTATTTTACTATTCCCACTCCAGTCAGTATTAAATTGGGTTAGGTGCTGGACACTAAACTTAATTAATTTACTATTCCCACTCCAGTCAGTATTAAATTGGGGTAGGTGCTGGACACTAAACTTAATTAATTTACTATTCCCAGTCCAGTCAGTATTAAATTAGAGTAGGTGCTGGACACTAAACTTAATTAATTTACTATTCCCACTCCAGTCAGTATTAAATTGGGGTAGGTGCTGGACACGAAACTTAATTAATTTACTATTCCCACTCCAGTCAGTATTAAATTGGGGTAGGTGCTGGACACTAAACGTAATTAATTTACTATTCCCACTCCAGTCAGTATTAAATTAGGGTAGGTGCTGGACACTAAACTTAATTAATGTACTATTCCCACTCCAGTCAGTATTAAATTGGGGTAGGTGCTGGACACTAAACTTAATTAATTTACTATTCCCACTCCAGTCAGTATTAAATTGGGGTAGGTGCTGGACACTAAACTTAATTAATTTACTATTCCCACTCCAGTCAGTATTAAATTGGGGTAGGTGCTGGACACTGAACTTAATTAATTTACTATTCCCACTCCAGTCAGTAATAAATTGGGGTAGGTGCTGGACACTGAACTTAATTAATTTACTATTCCCACACCTGTCAGTATTAAATTAGAGTAGGTGCTGGACACTGAACTTAATTAATTTACTATTCCCACTCCAGTCAGTATTAAATTGGGGTAGGTGCTGGACACTAAACTTAATTGATTTACTATTCCCACTCCAGTCAGTATTAAATTGGGGTAGGTGCTGGACACTAAACGTAATTAATTTACTATTCCCACTCCAGTCAGTATTAAATTGGGGTAGGTGCTGGACACTAAACTTAATTAATTTACTATTCCCACTCCAGTCAGTATTAAATTGGGGTAGGTGCTGGACACTAAACTTAATTAATTTACTATTCCCACTCCTGTCAGTATTAAATTAGAGTAGGTGCTGGACACTAAACTTAATTAATTTACTATTCCCACTCCAGTCAGTATTAAATTGGGGTAGGTGCTGGACACTAAACTTAATTAATTTACTATTCCCACTCCAGTCAGTATTAAATTGGGGTAGGTGCTGGACACTAAACTTAATTAATTTACTATTCCCACTCCAGTCAGTATTAAATTGGGGTAGGTGCTGGACACTAAACGTAATTAATTTACTATTCCCACTCCAGTCAGTATTAAATTAGAGTAGGTGCTGGACACTAAACTTAATTAATTTACTATTCCCACTCCAGTCAGTATTAAATTGGGTTAGGTGCTGGACACTAAACTTAATTAATTTACTATTCCCACTCCAGTCAGTATTCAATTGGGGTAGGTGCTGGACACTAAACTTAATTAATTTACTATTCCCACTCCAGTCAGTATTAAATTAGGGTAGGTGCTGGACACTAAACTTAATTAATGTACTATTCCCACTCCAGTCAGTATTAAATTGGGGTAGGTGCTGGACACTAAACTTAATGAATGTACTATTCCCAGTCCAGTCAGGTATTAAATTGGGGTAGGTGCTGGACACTAAACTTAATTAATTTACTATTCCCACTCCAGTCAGTATTAAATTAGAGTAGGTGCTGGACACTAAACTTAATTAATTTACTATTCCCACTCCAGTCAGTATTAAATTGGGATAGGTGCTGGACACTAAACTTAATTAATTTACTATTCCCACTGCAGTCAGTATTAAATTGGGGTAGGTGATGGACACTAAACTTAATTAATTTACTATTCCCACTCCAGTCAGTATTAAATTGGGGTAGGTGCTGGAGGCTAAACTTAATTAATTTACTATTCCCACTCCTGTGAGTATTAAATTAGAGTAGGCGCTGGACACTAAACTTAATTAATTTACTATTCCCACTCCAGTCAGTATTAAATTGGGGTAGGTGCTGGATACTAAACTTAGTTAATTTACTATTCCCACTCCAGTCAGTATTAAATTGGGGTAGGTGCTGGACACTAAACTTAATTAATTTACTATTCCCACTCCAGTCAGTATTAAATTGGGGTAGGTGCTTGACACTAAACTTAATTAATTTACTATTCCCACTCCAGTCAGTATTAAATTGGGGTAGGTGCTGGACACTAAACTTAATTAATTTACTATTCCCACTCCAGTCAGTATTAAATTGGGGTAGGTACTGGACACTAAACTTAATTAATTTACTATTCCCACTCCAGTCAGTATTAAATTAGAGTAGATGCTGGACACGTAAACTTAATTAATTTACTATTCCCACTCCAGTCAGTATTAAATTGGGGTAGGTGCTGGACACTAAACGTAATTAATTTACTATTCCCACTCCAGTCAGTATTAAATTGGGGTAGGTGCTGGACACTAAACTTAATTAATGTACTATTCCGACTCCAGTCAGTATTAAATTGGGGTAGGTGCTGGACACTAAACCTAATTAATTTACTATTCCCACTCCAGTCAGTATTAAATTGGGGTAGGTGCTGGACACTAAACTTAATTAATTTGCTATTCCCACTCCAGTCAGTATTAAATTAGAGTAGGTGCTGGACACTAAGGAGTCGATTCCGATTCAGGCCGGAAATCTCTCCGACCGAGCCGGACCCGGAGAGATTTCCGACCGAATCGGACCCGTGCAGCCCGACCGAATGAGTACGATGCGTCCGTATGCCATCGTACACGAGTTGAGTCGGACTCCCATTGAAGTCAATGGGAGCCGGTCGTACAGCGCGTACGCAGGCTACTATTGCCTCAATGGGTGCGAGGTGAACAAGGGCACCCGGTACAGCGGGTACGCGGCGAAGCGACTCGCGCCGTACACGCACAGGTAGGGGGGACCCATGGTTCCCCCATGTGTGCGACTCGTGCGGCTACGCGTACAGTGGGTCCGACTCGCACCCCCGAAGTACGGCTCCGACTGCTCTTTCGAGCCGTACGGCGCGTGTCGGTCGGACTGCTCGCGGCACGCATCGTACTTACCTGGCCGGGGAACGTCTCCATTGCGTGGTGCGAGTCGTGTCCGAGCGAGTCGGTCGGTGCGGTTCGACCCGGGAACGAGTCGGTCAGAGCGGTTGGGACGCCCGAACGAGTCGGTCAGCGATTTCGCATCGTACTCGCTCGTCCGGACGCGCGTACGAATCGGTCGGAAATAGGGCTCCGAATCGGATCCGGTTAAGCCGAATCCGATTCGGAGTCACTACTAGCCGAGATCGGAATGCTGGCCCCTAAACGTAATTAATTTACTATTCCCACTGCAGTCTGTATTAAATTGGGGTAAGTGCTGGACAATAAACTTAATTAATTTACTATTCCCACTCCAGTCAGTATTAAATTGGGGTAGGTGCTGGACACTAAACTTAACTAATTTACTATTCCCACTCCTGTCAGTATTAAATTAGAGTAGGTGCTGGACACTAAACTTAATTAATTTACTATTCCCAGTCCAGTCAGTATTAAATTAGAGTAGGTGCTGGACACTAAACTTAATTAATTTACTATTCCCACTCCAGTCAGTATTAAATTGGGTTATGTGCTGGACACTAAACTTAATTAATTTACTATTCCCACTCCAGTCAGTATTAAATTGGGGTAGGTGCTGGACACTAAACTTAATTAATTTACTATTCCCAGTCCAGTCAGTATTAAATTAGAGTAGGTGCTGGACACTAAACTTAATTAATTTACTATTCCCACTCCAGTCAGTATTAAATTGGGTTATGTGCTGGACACTAAACTTAATTAATGTACTATTCCCACTCCAGTCAGTATTAAATTGGGGTAGGTGCTGGACACTAAACTTAATTAATTTACTATTCCCACTCCAGTCAGTATTAAATTGGGGTAGGTGCTGGACACTAAACGTAATTAATTTACTATTCCCACTCCAGTCAGTATTAAATTAGGGTAGGTGCTGGACACTAAACTTAATTAATGTACTATTCCCACTCCAGTCAGTATTAAATTGGGGTAGGTGCTGGACACTAAACTTAATTAATTTACTATTCCCACTCCAGTCAGTATTAAATTGGGGTAGGTGCTGGACACTAAACTTAATTAATTTACTATTCCCACTCCAGTCAGTATTAAATTGGGGTAGGTGCTGGACACTGAACTTAATTAATTTACTATTCCCACTCCAGTCAGTAATAAATTGGGGTAGGTGCTGGACACTGAACTTAATTAATTTACTATTCCCACTCCTGTCAGTATTAAATTAGAGTAGGTGCTGGACACTGAACTTAATTAATTTACTATTCCCACTCCAGTCAGTATTAAATTGGGGTAGGTGCTTGACACTAAACTTAATTAGTTTACTATTCCCACTCCAGTCAGTATTAAATTGGGGTAGGTGCTGGACACTAAACTTAATTAATTTACTATTCCCACTCCAGTCAGTATTAAATTGGGGTAGGTGCTGGACACTAAACTTAATTAATTTACTATTCCCACTCCAGTCAGTATTAAATTGGGGTAGGTGCTGGACACTAAACTTAATTAATTTACTATTCCCACTCCTGTCAGTATTAAATTAGAGTAGGTGCTGGACACTAAACTTAATTAATTTACTATTCCCACTCCAGTCAGTATTAAATTGGGGTAGGTGCTGGACACTAAACTTAATTAATTTACTATTCCCACTCCAGTCAGTATTAAATTGGGGTAGGTGCTGGACACTAAACTTAATTAATTTACTATTCCCACTCCAGTCAGTATTAAATTGGGGTAGGTGCTGGACACTAAACTTAATTAATTTACTATTCCCACTCCAGTCAGTATTAAATTGGGGTAGGTGCTTGACACTAAACTTAATTAATTTACTATTCCCACTCCAGTCAGTATTAAATTAGGTTAGGTGCTGGACACTAAACTTAATTAATTTACTATTCCCACTCCAGTCAGTATTAAATTGGGTTAGGTGCTGGACACTAAACTTAATTAATTTACTATTCCCACTCCAGTCAGTATTCAATTGGGGTAGGTGCTGGACACGAAACTTAATTAATTTACTACTCCCACTCCAGTCAGTATTAAATTAGGGTAGGTGCTGGACACTAAACTTAATTAATGTACTGTTCCCACTCCAGTCAGTATTAAATTGGGGTAGGTGCTGGACACTAAACTTAATGAATGTACTATTCCCAGTCCAGTCAGGTATTAAATTGGGGTAGGTGCTGGACACTAAACTTAATTAATTTACTATTCCCACTCCAGTCAGTATTAAATTAGAGTAGGTGCTGGACACTAAACTTAATTAATTTACTATTCCCACTCCAGTCAGTATTAAATTGGGATAGGTGCTGGACACTAAACTTAATTAATTTACTATTCCCACTGCAGTCAGTATTAAATTGGGGTAGGTGATGGACACTAAACTTAATTAATTTACTATTCCCACTCCAGTCAGTATTAAATTGGGGTAGGTGCTGGAGGCTAAACTTAATTAATTTACTATTCCCACTCCTGTGAGTATTAAATTAGAGTAGGCGCTGGACACTAAACTTAATTAATTTACTATTCCCACTCCAGTCAGTATTAAATTGGGATAGGTGCTGGATACTAAACTTAATTAATTTACTATTCCCACTCCAGTCAGTATTAAATTGGGGTAGGTGCTGGACACTAAACTTAATTAATTTACTATTCCCACTCCAGTCAGTATTAAATTGGGGTAGGTGCTTGACACTAAACTTAATTAATTTACTATTCCCACTCCAGTCAGTATTAAATTGGGGTAGGTGCTGGACACTAAACTTAATTAATTTACTATTCCCACTCCAGTCAGTATTAAATTGGGGTAGGTACTGGACACTAAACTTAATTAATTTACTATTCCCACTCCAGTCAGTATTAAATTAGAGTAGGTGCTGGACACAAAACTTAATTAATTTACTATTCCCACTCCAGTCAGTATTAAATTGGGGTAGGTGCTGGACACTAAACGTAATTAATTTACTATTCCCACTCCAGTCAGTATTAAATTGGGGTAGGTGCTGGACACTAAACTTAATTAATGTACTATTCCGACTCCAGTCAGTATTAAATTGGGGTAGGTGCTGGACACTAAACCTAATTATTTACTATTCCCACTCCAGTCAGTATTAAATTGGGGTAGGTGCTGGACACTAAACTTAATTAATTTGCTATTCCCACTCCAGTCAGTATTAAATTAGAGTAGGTGCTGGACACTAAGGGGCCGATTCCGATTCGGGCCGGAAATCTCTCCGACCGAGCCGGACCCGGAGAGATTTCCGACCGAATCGGACCCGTGCAGCCCGACCGAACGAGTACGATGCGTCCGTATGCCATCGTACACGAGTCGGTCGGACTCCCATTGAAGTCAATGGGAGCCCGTCGTACAGCGCGTACGCAGGCTACCATTGCCTCAATGGGTGCGAGGTGAACAAGGGCACCCGGTACAGCGGGTACGCGGCGAAGCGACTCGCGCCGTACACGCACAGGTAGGGGGGACCCATGGGTCCCCCATGTGTGCGACTCGCGCGGCTACGCGTACAGGGGGTCCGACTCGCACCCCCGAAGTACGGCTCCGACTGCTCTTTCGAGCCGTACGGCGCGTGTCGGTCAGACTGCTCGCGGCGCGCATCGTACTTACCTGGCCGGGGAACGTCTCCATTGCGCGGTGCGAGTCGTGTCCGAGCGAGTCGGTCGGTGCGGTTCGACCCGGGAACGAGTCGGTCGGAGCGGTTGGGACGCCCGAACGAGTCGGTCAGCGATTTCGCATCGTACTCGCTCGTCCGGACGCGCGTACGAATCGGTCGGGAAATAGGGCTCCGAATCGGATCCGGTTAAGCCGAATCCGATTCGGAGCCCTACCGGCCGAGATCGGAATCGGCCCCTAAACGTAATTAATTTACTATTCCCACTGCAGTCTGTATTAAATTGGGGTAAGTGCTGGACAATAAACTTAATTAATTTACTATTCCCACTCCAGTCAGTATTAAATTGGGGTAGGTGCTGGACACTAAACTTAATTAATTTACTATTCCCACTCCAGTCAGTATTAAATTGGGGTAGGTGCTGGACACTAAACTTAACTAATTTACTATTCCCACTCCTGTCAGTATTAAATTAGAGTAGGTGCTGAACACTAAACTTAATTAATTTACTATTACCACTCCAGTTAGTATTAAATTGGGGTAGGTGCTGGACACTAAACTTAATTAATTTACTATTCCCACTCCAGTCAGTATTAAATTGGGGTAGGTGCTGGACACTAAACTTAATTAATTTACTATTCCCACTCCAGTCAGTATTAAATTGGGGTAGGTGCTGGACACTAAACTTAATTAATTTACTATTCCCAGTCCAGTCAGTATTAAATTAGAGTAGGTGCTGGACACTAAACTTAATTAATTTACTAATCCCACTCCAGTCAGTATTAAATTGGGTTATGTGCTGGACACGAAACTTAATTAATTTACTATTCCCACTCCAGTCAGTATTAAATTGGGGTAGGTGCTGGACACTAAACGTAATTAATTTACTATTCCCACTCCAGTCAGTATTAAATTAGGGTAGGTGCTGGACACTAAACTTAATTAATGTACTATTCCCACTCCAGTCAGTATTAAATTGGGGTAGGTGCTGGACACTAAACTTAATTAATTTACTATTCCCACTCCAGTCAGTATTAAATTGGGGTAGGTGCTGGACACTAAACTTAATTAATTTACTATTCCCACTCCAGTCAGTATTAAATTGGGGTAGGTGCTGGACACTAAACTTAATTAATTTACTATTCCCACTCCAGTCAGTATTAAATTGGGGTAGGTGCTGGACACTGAACTTAATTAATTTACTATTCCCACTCCTGTCAGTATTAAATTAGAGTAGGTGCTGGACACTAAACTTAATTAATTTACTATTCCCACTCCAGTCAGTATTAAATTGGGGTAGGTGCTTGACATTAAACTTAATTGATTTACTATTCCCACTCCAGTCAGTATTAAATTGGGGTAGGTGCTGGACACTAAACTTAATTAATTTATTATTCCCACTCCGGTCAGTATTAAATTGGGGTAGGTGCTGGACACTAAACTTAATTAATTTACTATTCCCACTCCAGTCAGTATTAAATTGGGGTAGGTGCTGGACACTGAACTTAATTAATTTACTATTCCCACTCCAGTCAGTATTAAATTGGGGTAGGTGCTTGACACTAAACTTAATTTATTTACTATTCCCACTCCAGTCAGTATTAAATTGGGGTAGGTGCTGGACACTAAAGTTAAATAATTTACTATTCCCACTCCAAACACTATTAAATTAGGAAACAGGACAAAAAACATATATTAGATTTTAATTTTTAATTTAAAACCACTCACCTTATTTAACAACTAGAAAATGTACATCCCAATACTAAGTAATATTTAAAAAAAAGTAATTATTATATTTTAATAATAAAAAATCCCAATTTATATTTTTTTTAAATTTAATTTACATTTTTTTTAAAAACTCCCAACCCTTATCCCCAATTAACCCAACATGCCGCTCCTAAAAATATATTTCAAAATTTGAAATTTAAATTTGAAGTTAAATTTTATAATTTAACAATTTTTATTAGATTTTTAAACATAATTTTAATACACTCCCCACCCTTATCCCCTATAAACCCAACATCACGCTACTAAAAATATATTTCAAAATTCGAAATTTAAATTTGAAATTAAAATTTATAATTTAACAATTTTTATTACATTTTTAAACATTATTTTAAAACACTCCTCACCCTTATCCCCTATAAACCCAACATCCCACTCCTCAAAAATATATTTCAAAATTCGAAATTTAAATGTGAATTTAAAATTTATAATTTTACAATTTTAATTATATTTTTTAACATTATTTTAAAACACTCCCCACCCTTATCCCCTATAAACCCAACATCCCGCTCCTAAAAATATATATCAAAATTCGAAATTTAATTTTCAATTAAAAATGTATAATTTATAAATTTATATTATATTTTTAAACATTTTTTTAATACACTCCCCACCCTTATCCCCTATAAACCCAACATCCCGCTCCTAAAAAATATGATACCATTTTTTTTTTACTATATTGAAATAATATACTACTACAAACTCTAAAAAAAACACAAATATAATACTTTAACGATATTTTGACATAACTATATTTTAACACTCGATATTACATACTTCGATATTTTTGACAAGACTTAAAAACGATATTTTTAGCATCGATATACAGAACATTGATATTTAATACAATCGATATATTAAACTCGATATTTCTGTATATCGATATTTAAAACTCAATATTTAGACTACTTACCTAAAGGTTATATGGCAGTCTTTTGAGCTGGCACACACACACTTTAAGTACAGGGTAAATCACAAGTGCTGAGGAGCGTCACAACAGTGAAATTATTGTAATTATTTTCACGATTAAATTGTCCAAATGATCCATGGCCCAAAACGCATTTGAAACCTTTCCTTAATGGTATCTTGCACAAGTATGTTTATGGTGTGAAACCAGCTGATCTTATAACACACGGACACCTGGGTCAAAATCAAGGTGGGAGCCGAGACGCACCTTTCCAGGCGCATTAACACCACCAAAGGGCTTAAACAAGGGTGTGTCCTAGCACCCACCCTGTTCACCCGCTTCATGGCTGACCTTCCGGTGATACTGGACAAAAGCATATCACAAACCCGAAACTTGGAAATATGTCCCTTTCCAACCTCCTCTCACGGACGAACTGGTCTTAATAAGCCGAAAGCCAATCAGACTAGAGCACCTACTGGACACTACTGAAGATTTCTCGCAAGTAAACACTCTACAAATCAATTTTAGCAAAACAAAAACAATGGGAATAAATTACACCAAAAAGAAAAAGCTGCACTGGCATTTGGACGTGCATCGCCTAGAACCAGTTACTGAATACAAATACCTCAGTGTCTTACTTGACAGCAATGGCTCCTATCAACCCCAGATGGTGGCCCTGCGGCAGAAAGGCGCCACAACAACATTAGCCATGAAGCCTCTAAAAAAGCACTATCAGGCCTGACCTTAGATCCTCTACTCCAGGTCCTCCAGGCTAAGCTACTGTCAATGCTGACCTACGGAAGTGAGCCAATGCAAGGGAGGGACACAATCGTTTTGGATAAAATAATCATCGGCGACTACATACGGATTTTCCACTTCCCCAACTTTACTTCCCCAACACAAATACGGCTAGAACATGGCCTACAGAAACAGACCATGGCCAGAAGGGGGCCGATATAAAAATTTGGCATAAGATCAGGGGAGCAGAGCAAGGCTCACTGAACTCACACCTTTGGGCTGAACTGTAATTTCGGGAAAACTCTCCAGCCAGAGAGTACCTTCTAGACTCCCTACTGAAACTAGGCCTGACTAACTTATGAGCTTCAAAAAAGCAGTAACGAAAGCGACAGAAGAAATATCTTTAAGCAATTCTGGCAAATAGGGCACATGGCTGGTCTTTTCTCAACGATTACACAGTCGCCGAACCACAACTGTACCTGAGTGAAGGATTCAATATGAGGACGAAGGGGACATTTTTAAGACACCGCCTGGGCATACTTCCGATACTCCCTCACCTACCTCCCTGGAAATGGAAACCCAGAGAGCACACCTGCCGCCTGTGCAGCAATGGAAGCGAGGATCTTGTGCACATAATCTTCATCTGCCGGAGCCTACTGGATGTCAGATGCTCAATGCTCCGCCCCATTTTCAATCAAAAAGGCATTCGGTCCTGTAGGCAGGCCCTGAAGTTCTGCTTCAACCCAATCGCCACTCAACTAACAAGATCCCTCAATACAACAGAAAGGAGACTGGTCCAAATGCCACCTTACAATGAAACAATAGGCGAGCAAAATAACAATTGGGCCACAAATAATCTTAACTCTCCTAATACGAACTAGTCAGGCTGCTACAGTAACTTTTTAATCCTTGAGAATGCCATCACTCTTTGCAAAACGCACATTGTACTTTCACTCAACAAACCAGTTCATGCTGATAAAACCGGTATATGAAACAAGCATCCACAAACTACAAAGCAACATAAAAAATCTAACGAAAGGACCATTCTGCACAGCAAACTTTGCACAACTAATTCTTCTCACCACCTAAGGCTACAGTCGATACTTAGCTACCTGGAAACTGAAGCATCTTCCGACTCACGTTTAAGACCCGATGGCTAAGAAAACACCAATAACTCAAGACTGTCAATCTCTCTCCCGAGAACTGGGTTCAAAAGGGTCTACAATGTACTTTATGACATCACAGGTCCGTGACAACTGCTTTAAAGCTCAAAGGCTTACCTTAAGCATTTTGCATTTTATGACGGTTTTAATCCTTTTTAATATCTTGCTTCACGTTATGTAAATTAATTTGTAAATTGATACGTGTATGCAACGGTTTTTATTAATCATGCATAATAAACTTCTTTGTACCTCTCTCACAAGTAAAGGGCATCAAATTTCAATAAAGTTTACAGCCAATGATGTCACAGTAATTCATGGTTTGGAATCCTGAAAAATTCTTCTTCTTGGTCATGCACACATTCACATTCTATTGTGACTCTTTAACACTCTCTTCTCATTTTGAATTCTGCCAAATTCAGTGCATGGAAGGCTTACTTTATTATATCTGGTTTGTCATATTAACAAGATCACCAAAATTACAAACCCTTGATCAGCTAGCCTTTATATTAGTAACAGAATGAGCTGTCTTGGTTCAGACAATTAGGGGCCGATTCCGATTCGGGCCGGAAATCTCTCCGACCGAGCCGGACCCGGAGAGAATTCCGACCGAATCGGACTCTGGCAGTCCGACCGAACGAGTACGATGCGCACGCATGCACCCGGACTCGTTTCGGTCGGACTCCCATTGAAGTCAATGGGAGCCGGTCGTACAACGCGTACGCGGGCTCCCATTGACTCAATGGGTGCAAGGCGAACAAGGGCGCCCCTACAGCGGGTACGCGTCGAAGCGGGTCGCGCCGTACATGCACAGGTAGGGGGACCCATGGGTCCCCCTGTGTGCGACTCGCGCGGCTACGCGTACAGGGGGTCCGACGCGGACCCCCAAAGTCCGGCTCCGACAGCTCTTTCGAGCCGGATGGCGCGAGTTGGTCGGACTGCTCGCGGTGCGCATCGTACTTACCCGGCCGGGGAACGTCTCCATTGCGCGTGCGAGTTGTGTCCGTGCGAGTCGGTCGGAGCGTGTTGTAGCCTCGTTCGAGTCGGTCGGCGATTTCGCGGGCGCTTGCATCGTACTCGCTCGGCCGGACCCGCGTACGATTCGGTCGGGAAACAGGGCTCCGAATCGGATCCGGTAATGCCGAATCCGATTCGGAGCCCTACCGGCCGAGATCGGAATCGGCCCCTTAATTCTGTATTGCACAGTGTCCCTCTCATGTAAAGTGCCCAGTGAAGTGACGCACATGTTACTTTGATACCATCCATCCTATTTCTTACATAGTGTGAAGCAGACAGTCGCGGCTGGCATGACTCGTGGGTGGGGGGGCGGGGGTCGCGCGGGTGGAGGAGTTAATTTAAAAAAAAAAATTTAAAAACATACCTTCAGCGGTCCGGACCCGCATAGCGTCGCCCGCGCAGGAAGCAGCCGCAGGCAGCCTTCCTCCCCTCCCCTAAGCCAATCACAACGCTGCAAAGGCAGCGTTGTGATTGGCTGGGACGCTGACCGCACAGGCGTCTATGGGGAGGCTGTTTTCTCCATGTAGGCTGCATGCAGCCTACATGGAGAAAAGGGAGAGTGTGTATGACTGGTTTGGTCGGCCCTGGGGCCGACCAAACCGTCAGCCCCCACAACATTGGGCTAGCCACTCCTCCCCTGGACTCCAGCAGACCCGCCCACCTGCCCGCCCCAAACCAAACCTTTCTTCTGCTTTCTCGTAGTGTGAGAAGCAGAAACATAAAATGGTATTTGTACCATTTTATGTTTCTGCTTCTCGCACTGCGAGAAAGCAGTGGGGCGACGCTCCTCCGCCCACATTGGGGAGCCGCCCCTGGAAGCAGACTAGAAAAGGGTGCGGCTCCCAGCCTCTGACTACACCGGCTGGTTTTCTGAAATCATTCACGACAGTGAAGAAGCAGATGACAATCATGAAACCTGAGTCTTGCCCTGACTTTTCAGTGTGTAACCTACTGAATGTATTTTGACCTTGAGGACTTCCCTATATATACCGCTGTGTGTAGTCATGATGTTCTGCCACACACTATCTGCACTCAGCCTTGCGAAGATCTGTTGTTTACTATGAAAGGGTTCTATCCCCAAACAGCTATATTTTTTGTCACCTTTGGATTTTAATAATTTTGCTTTGAGATCAAAAACAAGTGTTTGCTGTCCCATCCAGTTCGTTTTGTGCTTGTAGCCATACTTTTTTTCTGTGAGTCAATTAATGTTTTTATAATGTGTGCCTTCCATTCATTTAACACTCTCCTGCATTGTAGAGCTTTGCATGACTTTAACCTACCAGGCGCCAGCTTCGACTTGTAAAGTTTTCTACTGCTCACACCAAGGATAGAGCTACATATGTTAAGAAGTTTTATGTTACTTCACACCTCATTGTTAGTTCTGTTAGTCACTGGCAGGCTGTTTTCTGTTCCTTTAATGTGGATAGTGTCGGTGGGGGATTTTTTTTGGCAGAGTTTCCTTTGAAACTTTACACAACAATTATTGTTTAGATATTAGTTTAGAAAGTGAACTGCTGCACAATCACTATTTGCACAATGGTTTGTCACCCAAACACTCTGCTGCTCTGGGTTAACCAAACTTCCCTTTCCTGTTGCACGTGCGACTATTATTTACATACCAGATTTGCTGCCTTCACTTTGAGCAGCCGGAAACTGTCACAGGCAGTGTTATTATTCCTAAACAATCCTGTACATATCTGTTCAGCTGTGTCATTTTATTATTCTATTCCTGCTGTGCATCTGTATTAACAAGTGGCCAGACTAGCTCCCTCCTCAGCTCTGAGGCACACTTCATCTTCACTTATACAGTTGCTCAATGTGTTCCTTATTACATGCAATGGTCTAATGTGTGATATTATTTTTCTTATACGGTAATGAGGAATTATTTGCTCACCGACAACATACACATAACTGTGTGATCCTCTGCTTAGTAAAAAAAAAAAAAGCCTTATTGGAATGTATCCTTCCTGAAAAATTATAACCCACACAAAATTAATTGATGATTTACAATTATATCCTTACAGCAACAACTTCTATAAAGATATTTTTAAAACATGCTTCATAACCTACAACAAGCATTACTGCAACATAATTTCACATTCCTTTACCACATTTACAGTTTGATTCCTAACACCAACCAAAACCAAGAACAATTGGTTTTGGCAGTGCATGTTGAGGATGGACTACCTCTTCGCCCCCTTGATACAGGGCCACAACCTATTCCTCTAGAGAGACCTCAGACCACCTTCCCATGCTGACCACCATGATGGCAGGATGTGCCACATATCTGAGGGTTTGAGATTTGACACAAAGAAACTGTGGGCCAGGGAGGCAGTGCAGAGTCTTGGCACAGTTACTAAACTCTATGTTAAAGAGAACGAGGTGACGGTACAATATCCTGTAACATTGTGGGACGCTTAGAAGGTAGGCCCGTGTGGTCAGGTCTTCTCGGTGGGAAGAGGAAAACCAGAGAAGAGGAGGCGATGGACAGGGAGAGTCTGCTCCTACATGCTGGCATCCTCAGTGGAACTGGCACATTTAGTGGCAATTAAATAAGAAGTGTAAAGGACCTTCGTAGAAAGAGAACCAAGGATGCAATACCTCAACACACAGTACCTCATTTAAGAAGTTGGCAACATCTTGGGTAAAGTTTTGACTTGGCTCTGCAAAAGGGAAGAGGAGTATAGATGAATACAACAAGTGAAAAGGCACACAGCTGAAGTTGGCCCTGAAGTCTAATCTGTGGTCAGACCCTGCATCCGACCAGCCATTGGTGGCCAAACTCTGCTTCACACAGCCCCAGGCTGTGCACAGAGGGAGATGGCTGCAAGGAGTGGTCTGCAACTAGGCCCTGCAACCAACACACCACTGGCAGACAATCTCCAAAACTTTTATATTTATGTAAATTTCTATAGTGTTCCTCCATCCTCCATCACCTAAACAGCGATTTTGCTTACCACACTGTAAAACTTTGTATCCCATACAGGAGACTGAGAACACTATTAGGTTTGGGTTGATTTCTTCTTCTTCTTTCACTAGGATGTCCTCCGGCACATTTGGCAATTGCTCAGCCTTCTTCTCCTTCTGCATCCACTTTCTCCCTCTGCCACATTCCATACTCTAGTTCATGTTTAGACTTGAAGTTTCTCCCCATGGTCGATGTGCCAAAGGAGTAGTGGCTTGAAGTCCTTCAAGTGGCCTTCTCAAAGCTCCAAGCTACCATGAAGTGTAAACTAGCTCGCAGATATCTGCGTCATCACAGTATGTAAAGCCCTAGGTATACCAGGTCAGCAGTCTTCCGAGAGGGGCCTAGGCCTTAGGGCAGTGTACAAAAAAAATGATCTACACAGGCTCCCAATCCACAAACGCACCCAATTCAAACTGCTCACACGCACTTGCAAAGCACTACACAAAATGGGCCCGGCATACCAGACAACTGCATTCACATCTACACACCTCCCAGACTCCTCTGCTCAGTGGGATTCTCGCTAGCAAGCATACTCCACATCCGCAATCTACAGTCAGATGAGGTGCCTACTATCTCTCCCCCAAAGCAACAAACAACCTCCCCCACCACATCTAAGGTGACCAACCGTCCGTAAATTTCACGGACCGTCTGTTATTTTGGCATGTTGTCCGTTGTCCTTCATCATTCCTTTTACGGACACCATTTGTCCGTAATTTTGGGGATTGCAGCAAGCTGTGCTGTTCCCCTGGAGAAGCCCTAAGAGTTTAACTGTTATCGCTATTGGGGCCAGCTCGCACTACTCTCTTAAACTGTAGAGGCTGTGGCAGCCCCTCCCCGACTTCACGCAGACTGAGGACTGGCCCATTGTCATTCTGACTTCGACTGATTGTCATATACAGAAAGACAGTGGGCCCTTGGGTAGTTACAGCAGGAGGTGTGCCTTCTCCCGCTTCTGCCTAGGGCACAGCATTCTGCGTTTGTCTCGATGTCCTAGGTCCTGCATAAAAAATTGGATTGAAACTGATGGGCAATCTGTGCATAAACTCCCTCAAAGTAAGCAACACCCTCCTCTTAAAGTAAATGTTCAGAAAGTATTTTTGTGGAACCAAAACAACTTTAAAGGTAAGACATACAACACATGAAATCCACAACCCAATTTAGTGAAAGAAATACTTTTATAATTGAAACAACAAAAACGGTTTTAAGGGGATCAAGATGTATGATTTTTGTTTTTTTTTAAGAAAATGCAAAATGTGCCCATAGAAAGCAAAACGATCTCATCTGTCAATGTTGAACTATGTGGATTAGGTGATCGGGTTGTAGGTACCTTTTCAGGCCAACCACAATAATGCAAGAGTCCCAGCAGTTCACTGTAATCAACAGTTTTACCCTGGGACTTGGGGGGTCTTTTAAAGTATGGCTGGCAGCCCGCTGGTTCAGTGGAGGCCCTTCCTCACCAACCGTGAATTGTTGACCATGCTTGGAGATCTCCGCTATGTCTGCAGACATCATTTTGCCATAAGAGCTTCCACCAGTGCAGCAGAAGTACTTTTGTCAAAAGCAAAATACCAGCTGACCGCCATGATATGGTGTCCAGTAGACATTTTATTTTGCACACACAATCCCCCAAACTGTTTTTTTTTAATGCAAAGTTAAATACCAGCGGCTCTAGCATGTAGGCAGAGCATTTGTTTTTAATAAATATTTATTTCATTTATTTTTGATATGTATAATAAACAGATATTCATCACAGCTATAACATCTGTCGTGTAAGGTACCTTCACAAAGGACATTGCTACATCCGCATCAATGAGTCCACTTAAAATCCAAAACAGGGACAAAATATAAACCAACGCACTGTCCTCTTCTCCATGGGTTCAACAAACAAAAATAAATAAAGCTTTATTTTGGATGGGAGTATGGGGAAAGAGTGGAGATGACTCTCCTACTCATCTAGCCTCCCTATCAATTCCAGGATGGGATAAGTACAAACAATGTCAATATATTTCAGTATACCTGTCGTTCCCACCAAGTTCTCGATAATCAGGCCATCCTCACGAAGGATCACTGCATTTCTTTAGACAAGGACCTACTGAATTACAAGAAAAAGCTCCTCTACACCTCATCAGGGGTTGTTAGCACTATATAAATGCTAAACCTTCCCTCTTCTATCCCATAACTATCCTTTTCAATCCAAATAACAAACTCACATGTCCACCACTCAAATTAATTTCATATCTCCCTATACAAATTCACCACTAATCATTTTGAATTCCGGAGTAGCGTGCAACTCGCCGAAAAAGTGCTTTGACGCCACGTCTGGGGTAGTAAGCGCTATATAAATACAATTACAATTTAACTCTCTTGATTAATGTATAAACTAATCCCAGTTTTGACTCGTCATAAAGAAGCACAGAGGGATAATGTTCCTCTTGCAAAGTACAAAGTGTAACATGCACATCAAAGAACTAATTTGGATAATGATAAATATTTTGTAGTAGGGACAGCCCCAATCACGATGTTACATGTTAAAGCCTAAGTTTGTATTTCTCCGGGATAAAGCACTCCTACCATGTAGTCAGGGCCACTAGAATTATGCAATTGTGCGGCTGCAATTATTTTTGCATGATTATGGATTTTCAGCATTTGCCACATAATCCATCATCAACTGCATAATCTGAAGATTCTAATTTAAAAAAACAGGCCGGACAACCCAGTGCAGTAACCATATAAATAGATTATGATCATGTGAGATACCACAAAAGACCTGCACAGTTGCTCAAATCTGTGCGCATACTGAAAAACTGTGAAGTGCATGATTGTTTCAACCTAATATAAACTTATTTTGACTTTTAGTTATGTTGGTTGTCTATTTACTTACTTATATACTATTGCGCGACCTTCTCTCATGTGTCTATAAAACGTACCTTTTGTCCCAAATTTTTGTCCTGTATTTTGACCTTCTGTCCTGAATTTTTGTCCTGAATTTTGACCCTTTGTCCTGAATTTTTACACTCACTGTCCTGAATTTGCACCCATGCCAGTTGGTCACCCTAACCACATCAGAGCCTCCTCTTTGCCTCTCGAGTTCCACAAGAAGCTGAAAACATGGTTCTTTTATTAACCCTCCAGGCGTGAGCCGCCTGCCCACCTGCTAAAGTGCCTGGATAACCTTACGGGTGACGAGCACTCTATACAAATAACCATAACATAACAGAAGACCCATTTGCAGAAGGGGGCCACTCGAAGCTCCGAGGGCTCAATTTGAGTAGTGGCTGTTATCCGAAGCAATGCTGCCACAGACTACAATCATGGTGCTGCTGCTCCCCTGTACACCCATTCCTGATTTGGTTCCTGCTCCAGTTCTTTTTCTCTCCAATCGATGTACATGGTCTGCTTCGTCTGGAATGAGATAAAGAGCAGGTGATGGACATTTCAAGTGGCAACTGCACTAAATGGGACTTGATTTTTGCAGCAGGCAGTTGTGAAAAAAACATCACCCTTGGTGGTAAATGGTCACACATGGACAGAACACAAAAACAACCAGGAATGGAGGATAGAATTACTTAACTAGCCTGCAGTGAGGGGAGATCAAGCCTGAGTATCTGAACGAAAGCAGTGGGTAGTGGGGGCAGTGGGAGAAAATGTTAGGGCAAAGTGGGTTAGACACATTTCAGCCGATGGACACACTCTTGCCCTGTCCAAGAATATTCAGTAATGTATTGCACTGCTCCTCACCATCATTGGACTTTAAACTAGGGCCAGAGACAGGGTTGCTACAGAAGAAAGCAGCCAATAGGTTGGTGAGTAGTGGCACTAGGTACCAGCAGGCGAGGTTGCAGAATCATAAACATTAATGCAGGGCAGCTAGATTCTTGGCTCCTGGACACTGGGCAGTTGATAATGCCCAAGACGGGGGTGAGATCAGTTAATGTCTCATACAGAAGGCAAGAGTAATGACCCATCCCTGTGCAAGCTGAGCTATCACAGAATCAGCTGAACTAATCTAGAAGGAGCTGACGAGGCAAGTAAAGGAGGGAGAGGGGGCTGATAGCCTGTGCAAATTATCAATGGACTTCATCAGTCTGACTCCGAGAGCGTGTACATTCCAACAATGGCATCATGTGATGTCACGCTCCGTGTTACCCACTGTTATGTAGAAAGTGTGAAGTCAGACTCTGTTTGAGGGTCCACGAGCGAGCGGGGGCAACTCTTCTATTAGCTCTCAAAGTAGAGAGGATGAGCACCCACAGGCATCTTTGGAAGGTAGTGTAGCAGTGCTTGAGCTCAGAGATCATCAATCAACCAACCAACAAAACCAATGAAGTGAATGCCCAGTCCTGTGCTTGTCTTTGCAAGAAAGAAAATACTTTGATCACACAGTTACACACTTCAATAATGATACACTAGTCTGTGTCTCTGAGCACCATCTCCGGTGGGTGCTACACACAACCTGCTCCCTCTCTGTTTCCTCCTAGGAATCTCCCTAGGTACTGGGTCCCCCTTGCTCTAAGGACAATCAAGAGGTGCATGAGTTACGCACAGGTGTAGCCTCAATCGCTCACGCTTCCAAAGATGTACTGTCTGTTTGGCTTACCCTTTCACTAGTCCTTCTGGCTGCCGCTTTGTGCTCGGAGGGGTTCTCCTGGGTGCTTGTAGAAAGCCATGGAGAACCAGCAGGTCTTACTTGCAGTCTTTTGGGCCAGGGATGGACCATGTCCGGCAGCGCACTCCCAACCCCCCTCTTCTGGTCTCTGCATCAGGTCCTGTGAGGATGTTCGAGGGCCACCATGGTGGTGTGGATGGTGCAACCACAGCAAGAACAGGTGCAACCTGTAGCTCTGAGAATGGCAGTCCTGCAGAAATGCAACTAGACCAAAGGTAGGAGCAGTTCCTGGTTGAGTGGTGGAGGTGGGGAGGGGTGGTTCCTGCAATCGGGCCAATAACCTGCTGATGCAGCTACGATCAGGCCTTCAATAATTTGTCAGTAGCAGCCTGACTGGGCCAACAGTGGTCATGTAATTGCAGACCCAAACGGGTCTTCCGCAAACATTTAATTGTCATGTTATGGGTCTCACCAGGAACAGGAGTGAGAGTGAGGCGATGCCCTCAGGGACTATGGCCCTCCCCATCGCTCTCAGGGAGTCTGCCTTATATTGTGTGTCCTACTTCAACCGGTGACCCGCAGGGCTTCCCTCTCACCTGGACAGTCTCTTCTGCAGAGCAAGGCAGGCTCCTTCCCTCTAGACAGGAGTCTGGGTACTTCAGAGCAGGTACACATCTCCTCCAGTTGGAAATCCACATACCAGTCTTGGTTGCACAGAAGCCCTCTTTGTTTTGTACAGAGTGCTCCCTTCATTGAGCACAGATGCCCTGAAACAGAGACAAATGGGTGATTTGGATCCCACTTTTATACAAAATGTCCAGACATGGGATGTAGGTCTACTGTTTCAAACAGTAGAACAGGTTTGGCGTAGTTCTTCTTTCAAGGGTCCTTTCCATGCTGTTCTCCAGACAAGGTCTCTGTGAGGCTTCACGCAGCAGGAAACACTGAGTTTGTCTCCAAATTGGAGCACCAACAGCAGCATCACAAACAGGTGTAGGTTTTCTGCACCTGGCTATCATCATCCTAACTGAAGGAGTAATCAGGGAGGGACAAAAAGGCAGGCCTCACTCGAGACTTTTTCACCGTGCAACAAACTGCAGTCTCACCCTTCAAATCCACCACACGATTGTGCTTAGGAAAACCAACAGGCAGCTCCTTGCTAACAAAAAGGCCTCATTGAATGTCTAAAAGATCCATATATCCACTCCCCTGCCTTCATTATCTGGGCCTCCTGCTTCCAGTGGCAGGAATGTAAGCAATACACTGTCTGGAAAAACAGTCCTCAGGCCAAGTGCATCCAAAATGGATCCTACCAGCCTCCATTAGCCTGACTCATTCACACACCATGCATGTGCCAAACACACACACATACACACTTAACTAGCACTCAGAATGTTAGAGCGAAGATCTGGAGAAGCGCATGCAAGTGGAATATTAGATAGGTCGGCTAGCAGATTCCATCAGAGTGACACAGATAAAAAAGGTCTGCTCACACTATTTATTCCTCTAACCACAGAATGCTGGTATCACTCATCAGCTATGACAGGGATAGTAGTCCACTGTCAACAATGAAGTCTTTCATGGGGGGCATCTCAGGTCACAGGCAGGTGCAGGACCTCTCATAGACGGGGCCGAACTAGGCCTCGCACTCATGCTTAGATTAGCGTCACACCAGGACCACAGATAGAATGTTAGGATACCAGAGATACATGCAGTTAGGCACTCAGGGCAGGGGAACACGCCTGTGTACCATGTAAGGGACATTCCTGTTTCAATAGCACCATGAATGCCTTGGCAGGACATGCTTTAACTGGTGGTGCTTCCCGGGAAGGACTGCCTGAACCCTGCTCCTAGTCCCTTAAATAAATGCTAGCATGCCGACAGCACAAATTAGTGATTGCATTTAATATAGAGTGCAAAAGAAAGAACCAATAAATCGTATGATGAACAATATAGGGTTCTTTTAAAAGCCAGCAGGTTTTAGAGAGATTAGAAGTATCAGTTTCAGTTCATGGGGAGGAAAATGGGACCACCACCCGTCCATTCTTGTATGTAGAACCCAATATTTCACTTGACAAAAACAGATTTGTGTGTACCCACATTAGAGATTGACAGAACTATATGACCATTCCTTCCCCTTGCGGAGGATCACCCAGCATCCTGTCTCATGTGGAGCTCCTGTTCTCTTACTTCAGTGATGACTCTGTAGCAGCGTACCTGTTTGTTGTCATAACAGACTCTTGCAGACATTCTGTCACACTGAGCCTCTGTCGCCTATGTCACTTTCAGTGACAACTCCCTAGATTCTTTATCCCAGCTGAGGACCCCCAATTCATCATTCTTTTCCACAACTTCAGCTTTCTCTCTCCCTACAAAATCTATTCAAACCCTTTTCCCTGCATTCTTCAACCCCCTACCCTTAAGAAGACACTCCAAATATTTTTCACCCACTTACCTGATTGAACACACATACAGTCTACCATGAGGTGCTCTCAGCATGAAAAGGAACATAATTGTGTGTAGGCTCGTGAGGTGGAATCAACCAGTATTTATTGTGGCGTTGCTATTTGGTAGTTTTCTTGATACTGTGGCGCGTTGTGATAGAATGCTTTTCAGCCTGGGTAGCATTCAGAGATATCACAGTAGGGATGGGGAATAGGAGGTGATGTCAAGCTATAAAGGTTGGTTGTCAGTCATGGTAAGAATCTGTGATTATGGAGTAGGTGCATAGGTATGGTGGGATGGATGGAGTGCAATTAACATTGGTGCAGTCAGAAACCATTGGGAATGGGAAGGTGTATAGGGGTGATTGTATATCAAGGAGTTTCAGCAGATAAGTGAGGGCTTATGGATTCTGAGGATGTGTGGGGTGAAGAAAACATGGGAGTAGGGCAGAAGAGCACAGCAGTGGGCCAGTAGAAGCACCCCAGGAGGCAACAGAGAAGATAACATGGGCGAGCAATGGCAGCTTATTGAGGAAGAGTTGTAGATGGAGTGAATGGTTTTTGGTGGTAGTAATTAAGTACTTGAAACTGTGTGTTTTCCTTCCTGTCATGACTTCTACATTGCAAATGCCAAGGACACATTGCCTACAGACACTGTGCTGTCACACTTTGTGGGTGGTTTGTGTTGGGCAGAGCTTGGAACCTACCATCTTCTCTTTTGTTCAGAATAAACAGATCAACAAATGAAAAAAGAGCAATTGCTGATGCACCATCTCAGGATACCATCTGAAGCTCTGGACCTGGTCCCCCAGACTTCAACATACTCCATCGCTCTTATGGGTAGAAAAGGATCTCTGAGAGTCCTGGTTTAATCACTCGTGATTCCTTGACCCCTCCACAATAAAAGTACGTTCACACGGTCAAGCCTTGTAACAATACACATATTATTTCATTGGACACACTGTAGGATGTCAATGGGATAATTGCTTTTTAAAGGAAGGCAAGTCCTATCTATCATATTTAAATTGGGAAAACAGAAACTGGTCCCTGCCTTTCTTTTAAGAGTTTATGAAATCCAAGTACAAAGTCAACAACTGGCCATCCATGGACAATTCAACTATAAAGAGGAAGCTTGCCATAAAGATCTACAGTGAGAGAAGAGGCCTAAAGAAAACTTTGTCTCTGATACCACACAAAAGGTTACAGTATTCATTGACCCTGTTGTCTTTGTGTACATTTACAATGTGCCACTATCATGAGGCTAAGTCTGTTCTTTAGCTGAATAAAAACGAAATGTTGACATGTCAAAGAATGTTTTGTATAAAATGTTTTCAATTAATGTCATTTACATTAATTGAATTGCAGTAATGTAATTTACTGCAAATGAGAGAAAAACTTCCAGTGAGTAAGGGGTGGTTTTTGATACGGTTTCAGTACTGTAACAAGCATTTCCCCAGGCTTAAAATGATTGTACGTACAAAAATGTGTTGTTTTGTCCATTTTAAATGATGAAGGAGACGATGTGTGCTGTAATAGGTATGTAACTGTGCAGTTCAGAAAGCGGATGCTTACCATTTACATCGTTGGAGTTGCCAAGTGCAGTGTTCACTTCATTTGTGCTGAGAGCTCCCTCTGTGATTCATTAAGAAGGATGGATGAAGCGCTCCTCAGGATGAAAGGCAAGAGTTCAATCTCCCACAAACAGGGAGCTTCACAGCTACCAGATTGCTTCTCACATCAGGGTGATCATCCTCCCAGACAATGAGTGGCTTGGTTGTACCCCTACTGGCGTGTAACACAAGTTTCAGCAGGTGCACAAGTGTATCAAACTTCAGCTAATCAATGTTTAGACATCTTGGTGCCTAAGACCAAATTCAAACAAAGCATCACAATAGACAACTCTAGACTCCTATTGTAACACAAACACCATGTAAACGAAGTTTATTGCCTTTTACTTTACATACTTTGCTATACAAATGCCATCACCACTTGCAAAATAGCAAAGTGATCACAATACGTGCTAACTACCGATGGCTAAAAAAAAATGTAACTTCCAGATAGGCGCCATAGAGTCTTAAGTTAATCTATTTTGTCATAGAAGGTTTGCACGTTACTGCAAAAAATACCATTTGCTAAAACCATGTTTACTCAGGGACCTGCTAGCAGTACACTTTATTTCGAGCATACACTCGTACCCACATGAAGATAAACCCAAAGAATCTACCTACAATTAACAGCAATTCGAAACTTTGTTGTAACCAATGTCATCATCAGTTTGTGTTACTATGACCTTACAGTCAGTCCGATAGCAAGGCTTTTTTATTATTCCTTCATCCTCATTTGTTGCCTTTACTTACATGTGGTATTTACAGCTATCTTCCTCCTTATTTAAATCGTCCCCAAACAGCAACAAACAGATTGACATTACTTACCTCGCTTCACAAGATTGCCCTTGATCTACTTCAACCTCCTTCCGTCTTCCTTGCACTGATATTAAATGTTGCTCGGATGTGAATTTATCTTAAATAAATGAAAATACAAGAGGCGTTTGGCAAAACAGAAACAAGTTGATTCATTAAATGCTGCGGTTGGGAGAGCCTGGACAGAATGCGTCTGCTAAATGTCTCTCGATGTGCAAAGTTTTGGCCATCAATTTATACAGTTCATGAGGTACAATAAAATGTTCTCCACATTCCAAAGGAGCATAATAGTCATAAATCAATCCCATGTGCGCATTTCAGTACACAGGTGGTTCTCAACCTCGGGGAGCTCTTAATGTGGGCCAGTGTGATGTGTCCAGATGTCCGGTGTGAGGAGCGCTTGATCACTACATGTGGTTCGCATGTCGTGTCCTGATTGGATGAGTGTACCTATCTACATGTGGTATCTAGCTTTGTGGTATTTCTGGGGAACGCAAGCCTTTGGCCAAACGGGTTTCATTGGGGCCAATTATCTCGGACTTGTTTGTGATACAACTATCTGTGGAATGGATCAGGGTTTTCCCTGGGTGCATGTTTGCTTGTAATTTATGGGGGACCCCACCTGTGACTTGCTATTCGATAAAGTGGGCATCCGACAGCAATGATATGAGTTCATTGGAACTCCTAAAAATAATATGGCAGCCATTGGTATCATTTTTATTGGCATTATCAACATTAGGGGGCATATGTACAAGGACTTAACGCCACCATAGTGTTATTTTTCTGACGTTACGGCGGCTATTTTTTTATCGCCTTATTTACCAGTTGCCGCTAACTGGAGTTAGCAGCACTTTTCCAGCGCAAACTTGAATTTTAAAGATCGCCACTTCTGTTAGAGAGAATTAACGAAAATGAGATGCAAGGTGGGTGTTCCTGTGAAAAAACTGCCGCAAACCCCACTTCACGATATTTACAAGGAATTCCTTGTATGGTGCAAAACCCAAAAAACTGCCTCTAAGTTCAGTTAGAGGCAGTTTTTTAAGACCAAAAAATAGCTGGTCTTAAAATTGGTGCAAATACTTGGGGCCTCATTTCAGAGGTTTTGGTGCTGGACAGCGCAGCAAAGAATATTGCTGCGCTGCCCTGCGCCAAAATAAAAGCTCAGGAATGCGCCCCACAATAAGATAGTGATGGAGCAAGGACTTGTAAATGAGACTTGCTCTGAAGCAATTCTTTCGTTTTAACTCATTAACGAATTACTAACAACGTGTTTGTAATTAATAATTCGCATTTAGAAAAAGACACGCGGGACAGTGAAGCTTGCCTATGTGTTTACTTACTGCAATAACATGAACGAAGGACTAGAACGCACTTTAACAAGGGATCTTTACTGCGCATGCGTCCACTACATCTACGTAGTATGACGTACTAATGCTTGGAGGGAAAATCTTGCGCCTGCGCAAAAGACAATAAAATTGCCGCTTGAAAGCTCACATCCATGGCACCTGCTTGACTGAAATAGAAAATAAGTTTTATACTAACGCAAATGCAGAAAGGGTAATAATAAATAGAGTGGGTTAGAGTAGAGGTTGGTGGTGTACAGTGAAACCATTTATTTTTGAAAATAACATTTCTTCTTTTGACTTTATTATTAGTGCGCATTTGGGCCCTCCACACTTGTCTGAATTGAGCTGACTTACTTGACCCCACGCATGCGCACCAGAGAGAGAATAAAGAAAGATGAGTAAGGACTTGTCACGTGTCCAAGGCCAGCGAAGATGTGGAAGAGGAGGAAGAGAGTGTCAGAGAGGGGTGCCACGCAGTCGTCAGTATTTAGAGAGGTGGAGTATCCTGTCCTGATTCCTGTCCTGAAGTCTTTGTCTCCTGATCTATCCCGGGGGACCCTTACCAGCCCTTTGGCCAGGGGGTTGTTCTTCACACCATACTTGGAAATTATAAATTCATCGTATTGATAGTTGTTCTTCTCTCTCTGTCCTCTTCTTTCTGAGCATAGTTATTGTGTGGATCTGAATTGCTATTGCCTATTGAAACTTGATTGAATTGACACTCTTGCGAATGAGGGTGTTTGTACTGAAATGGTTGAGATGGTTCACACTCAATTAATTTAGATAAAGATTTTAAAACTTCCCGAGTCTGTGATTATTTCATTTTTATCGAGAAATGTTGAATAAGTTATGTTAATTATCACCATCAACTAGTTCCAACTAATGGTCCATTGACCAGAGGAAAGAACTAATTGATCAGTGAAAGGTTTAGTTAGGGAAAAGAAATAACTAGATCTTGAAGTATGAAAATCATAAACTAAGTTTCCAGCGGTCTACTTGGTGTTTTTTGGAAATAGTTATATGGGCCCAGGTAGTGGAGTATCTGCTGTTAGTACACCGCTGGATCAGTTTTCTGGTAGCAGAGTTATGGTTATTATTGACTAGTTTGGTGATAAGTATAGATTATTGATTATCAATTTATGTTCTAACAAAAGAATTAGCGTCTTGTTTAATGTTGTCTGGAAAATTCCCGGGGAATGAATAGCGGGTGGCGATAGAAACCACACTGCAGTGAGGTTACTCGTCTGTTGGAATAACACTGAGAAGCTAGGTAGGGCTGGCAGTGTTAAAGTAGGGACTATTTTCTGTGTAAAAGTGAGAGTGATTGATAGCAAAGAGTTCGCTAGTGAAACTTTAGGCGTTATATCACCTAGAAAGGGTAACCCTGAAGGAGTAGCAGGTTCTTCCAAGCTAGATTGACAGCAAAAGGAGTTCGCTGGTGAAACTTTGGTCTCAAATTTCCCAAACGGGTGACATCGGAGGAGTAGCAGGTTCTCTGGAGCTTATATGAAGAGTAAGCGGAAGGTTTTACTCGCAATAGAAATAAATAAACTATCCTTTGAGTTAGCGGAACAGACAGAGTAGCGAATGTTTTTATGTCGTTAATAACAAAGAATTTTAAAGAAAATATTGAGAAATAAAGTTTTGTATTACCTTGTGAAGGGAGGGTCAGTTGCCGGAATGGTACTGACGTCACAGTGAGCCGCGCTGGGATTGATAGAAACAGCGGGCATGTGACAGGAGCAGCCTTGTAAAGGAGGGGTCAGTAGTAAGGAGCAGAACTGACGTCAGGAAAAGGCCGCGCTGGCATTGGTCAGATCACGGGCGCGAGCCTGATTTGATTGGATAGCTGGTTAGAAGCCGCGCTAGGATTGGTGGAGAGAAAGATTGTATGCGGGATTTTGATTTGACTGTTAGTGCAAGACGTACAGGTAGAAGATTTCAAGGGTTTGCAGAATACAATTTTCTACATCGTTCTTCAAGGATGTATGGAGAGAAAAGAAATATGTCATTTTTAAAGAAAATTAAGAATTTCTTTGTAAAGGATAAGCCTGTGTTGACTAGAGAGGGAATTCCTATTCCGCCACCAAAGACACCAGCATCTTTTATGATGATGGAAAGAGGATATCATACTTGCGTGTGGTTGGAAAACTGGAAAGAATATACAAAGGATGATGGAGTTTTAGCATTTCCTAAAGATGGTACATTTAATGGGAGGATTCTTCAGAATTTGAGATTGAAAATGAATGATTTGGAACCTAGACCTAGGTTAACTCAATATGAGGCTTTGGAAGAATGGGAGACTGAGTCATATGAACGAGAGAAATGCAGAGGTGGAAGGTATAGAGGATTCTTTCCCAGACACTTGCATGAGTCACGCGAAGGGCAGATGAAACAATGGAGGAGAGCTATGGTATCAGAAGGTTTATATCCAGTGTTAATGGCTGAGGAACAGTCTGGAGGAAAGTGTAAGGAGAAAACGAAACACATGAATACAGCAGGATATGGTGAATCAGATGACGAGTTGCTAGAGGATATTTTAATTAAAAATCCACCACCGTATCAAGAAGCAACTAGTAAGGTTACACCAAGTGCACCAGTAATGGGAATGCCATTAACCCCACAGATTTTACATGAGACGAAATACAACAGAGTGTTGCAGGATAATGAAAGAAATGCTTTGAATAAAACTAGAGAAGAACTAGTTCAAAAGATAAGTCAATTAAATTTGACTACTGAAGCCTTGACAGTACCAGTGACCATTGGACCTGTAATCCCATTGTATGGAGATAATAAGATTTGCCAGAAACCACAACCTGTGACAATTCCATTAAATAGTCCTAGAAAAGAAATGATAATTACAGATGATCAGGTTAGCGAAAGTGAGTCAATTATGTCATTAATGGATCTCCCTAATGTGGAACCTTTGACGGAAACTCCAAAGAGAGTTACGCCCATGAATTTGAGAGAAAGAAGACCTTTGGTTCATGCTGGAACTGGAGGCGCAACAGTAGTCACCTCTGAAGAAATAGAAAGATGGGCACAGGAAAGAGATAATCAGAACCCAACACCAAGGATTTTAGACATCAGCAGATTGAAAGTGGAATTGGAAGAGATGATGACAGGATGTGTGGGTACAGAAAGATTGAACGCTTACAATGATGAAGAATTATTATTTTTATGTAAGAGTATAACCAGAAGGGCAAGAGTATTTCAAGAGAGATTGACTGAAGTTGCTTCAGAGATTGGAATAGACATAGGGAAATCAAAGTTGTTACAAAAACCATATCGAGTGGACTTTACTGATAAAGATTTAGAAAGTGTAAATGCTTCTGGAAAGAGACTACAGATAAAGGAATTAATGAACATTTTGCGAAAATGGGGAGACATTGATAAATGGAGAATTAGATGGATAAGAAAGAAGGAGGAAGTACAAGCGAGAGAAGCAGCAGCTGCATTTCCAGTAAGAGAATCAAGCAAAGTGGAAAAATTGTGTCCAATGAGAGAGGTTCCTGGAGGTGGATATGTCCATGTTCCTTGGAGTAGACAAGATATTTTGTCATTTACAAATGATTTTCCAAAGCTGAGAAAAAAACCAGTTGAATGGTACAAACAGGTAGAAAGATTTGTGAAGGTTTCAAAGGTTTTATTGAAGGATTTGGATGGTCTTTTTGATATAGTGGTACCTGCTGATTTGTGGACAGAATGCAAAATTACAATTGATTGGCCTAATGAGGAGTATGCTAGAGATGCAAAGACAGGAGCACCCTCGGAGGAGGTGATGAAAAAGTATCACCAAGTGATTACGTATTTGAAAGGGAAAATTCCTCCTAAAGAAACAGATTGGGTAAAAATAGATAGAACAACTCAAGAACCAAATGAATCTGTACATGCATATTATGAGAGGTTGTTACAGGTGTTCAAGCAGTATAGTGGTTTTGAGAATATTGGTGACAAGGATATGGGACATTTTGTGTACCGGTTTGTATATGGTTTGAAACCAGAAATCAGTCAGATGATACAGCAGCACTTGTTGTGTTGGCAAAGCAAGACAGTGGATGAGATTTTAAAGTATGCGAAATATTGCAGAGATGACATTGAAGCCAGGCGTAGGAAGCTAAAAAAGAAAATGATGTGGGCACAAGTTAAATTAGCAGAACAGCAAGAAGAGAAAACAAATGACCAAAATAATAATCAAGTGAAAGAACAGAGTCAGAATAATCAAGGAGCGAATGGTAATAAATATAGGGGACGAATGGACAGAGAAGAAGCGAAAAGAAGTTTCCTTGTCATGCGTGCGGAAAGCTTGGACACTGGAAGAACGAGTGTAAGAGTACTCAGAATAATAAGAGTAATATTGGGCCAAATCAAAATTTAATCCCACAGATGCAGAATGAAGTACTTATGAATCAGCAGCAGCAGGTAGTTACTCCACAATATCAGGTGCCACCAGCTCCTATGCCAAATTTTGTGAAACATGAAAGTTTCAGTGCGAACACCGGATTTCAAGGAGAAAGTGGTAAGAATAATAGAACAATTACACAATATTTTTTACAGAATGATGAAGAACATTCAGATGTCACACAATGACGGTGCCTGAGGGGGGAGGAAGAGGAGTGCGTGCTTGGCGCATCCTTGCCGGTAGATCAGTCAGGTCCATTTGTTGATGGGAGAGTAGAAGGTAAAGACATTACTTTCCTATTGGATACTGCTGCTACCAGGTCTACTGTGAGAACAGCAGACATCCCAAACCTACCCCTCTCGGGAGAATCAATCCAAGTTGTAGGCGTGTCAAACCAACAGATTAGAACCCCAATCACCAGACCAATGGAGGTGCATATTGGAAATTTTAAGGAAATGCATCGGTTCGTAGTTTGCGATTCCAGTCCTGTAAATCTGTTGGGAAGAGATCTTTTGTGCAAGATGAATTGAACGATCTATTGTACACCGGATGGTGTTGCTTTCCAAACCCCTGATGAAGACGTGGTATACAAGATGATGCTAGCCAAACAGGGAACAGAAGTAGATGAAATGTTTTCACTAATGGCTGAGAATGAATTACCAGAAGAGTTGAGAACTACAGCTAATCCAGAAGTGTGGGATTTTACAGGAAAAGACATTGGGCTAATGACAAATATAGACCCAGTTAAAGTGACAGTGAAAGAAGGTGCAGTGTATCCAAACACCCGACAGTACAAGATTAGTCCAGAAGTAAAAGCAGGAATTATTCCAGAAATTGAACGAATGGTTAAACAAGGTATTTTAAAAGAAGTGATGGGTAGTCCCTGCAATTCGCCAATAATGGGACTGAAAAAGCCTAGCGGAAAGTACAGAATAGTGCAGGATTTACGGAAAATAAATAAAATTGTAGTGCCATGTTGTCCAATAGTGCCAAATCCAGCAGTGATCCTTTATCAGACACCCTGGAATGCAGATTGGTTTACAGTGATTGATTTATGCCAAGCGTTCTTTTCTATTCCTTTGCACCCAGACAGCCAGTATCTTTTTACGTTTAAGTTTGAGGATCGTATTTACGCATGGTGTCGAGTTCCTCAAGGGTACACAGAGAGTCCTTCAATTTTTAATCAGATTTTGAAAAAGTGGCTAGAATCATTGGTTATGCCTGGAAAATCTGTTTTGGTCCAGTACATTGATGACCTACTGGTGGCATCAAAAACACGAGAAGATTGTGTCACAGACACAATTGCATTGCTGAACCATTTGGCTGAAGGAGGACACAAGGTGTCTCCAGAAAAATTACAATTCTGTCAACGAGAAGTTAGATTTTTAGGGCATAAAATAGAAAGAGGAGTTAGAAAAGTGACACCGGAAAGAATAAAAATAATCAAAGAAATGCAACTGCCACAGTCTCAGAGAGAAATGAGAATGTTTCTAGGAGTGGTTGGATTCTGTAGGCAATGGATTAATGGTTTTTCAATGTTAGCAAAACCATTGATACAGATGATCCGGAAAAGAGCAAAAGATCCGATTGATTGGAATGATGACTGCATAGAGGCATTTGTAAAATTAAGAAACTGTTTGTGTGAGGCTCCTGCTTTGGGCATGCCTGATTATTCAAAAGACTTTGCATTGTTTTGTTGTGAGAGAGAGAATTGTGCACTCTCGGTCCTAACACAGAGACATGGATTGAGTCGACGTCCAGTGGCATATTTTTCAGCTACATTGGACCCAGTGGCTTCAGCATTGCCTGGCTGCTTCAAAGCAGTAGCTGCTACTTGTATGAGTCTGGAGCAAAGTGAGTCGATAGTGATGGGACATCCGGTAAAGGTTTTTGTTCCACGCTCAGTTGAGATTCTTTTGACAAGAACAAGAACACAGCATCTCACCCCTAGTCGATTGACTAAGTATGAAAGAGTGATTTTGGGAGCTGAGAACGTGACTGTGATAAGGTGTACGATTATGAACCCAGCTACCCTACTGCCAGACCCCTGCGATGAAGAAGCGAGAGATGAGAGTGATCATGATTGTTTGGACGTGACTGAGTTATGCACGAAGCCCCGGCCTGATATAAAAGAGACACCTTTGAAAGAGGCTGACCATGAGTTATTTGTAGACGGTTCCTGCCTCAGAACACAAGAAGGAGGATTAAGTGCTGCATATGCTGTTTGTAAAATATCTGGGGTAATTGAAGCATCCTTTTACCTGGGGTCAAGTCTGCACAAGTAGCTGAATTGGTTGCCTTAACAATGGCATGCAAAAAGGGGAAAAATTGGAGAGTAACCATATTTACAGACAGTCAATATGGGTTCAGGGTTGATGCACGACTTCGGCCAGCTGTGGATGCAGAGGGATTTCTGACTTCTTCAGGATCCCCTATCAGAAACAGCAAAAATGTGAAGGATTTGTTGGAAGCATTACAATTGCCAAAAGAGATAGCAGTTGTACAATGCGCTGCACATCAGTCAGGAAATGACTATGTGACTGCTGGCAATAATTATGCTGATCAAGTGGCCAAATATTGTGCCAAAAATACAGTGGCCATAAACAGAAAAATTGAAACGGGTGAAACCAGATGCCAACTTATGTTTTTCTCAGTACCAGAAACATGGGATGAGATTAGACAATTGCAGGAAGAAGTTGAGGAAAAGGAAAAGGAAATTTGAATAAAGGCAGCCTGTACAAAGAGACCACATGATGAGGTATGGGTGTACTTAGATGGAAGACCAGTCATGCCAGATTGTTTGCTTTCAAAAATGGCAAGAGTGTATCATGGGGCAACACACATAGGGAGAGACTCAATGATCAGGCTATTCAGACAGAGTTGGTACAATCCAAAATTCAGGGTAGTCGCAGAAAGCCTTTGCCAAAGATGCTTAACCTGTCAGCAGCAAAATCCAGGTAGAAAGACAGTGGTAAGCTGGGGAAAGATTGGAAAGGCAGAAGGACCCTTCACTAGATTACAGTTGGATTTTATTGAATTGCCCCCATGCAATGGACTGAAATATATACTTGTCATAGTATGCCTTTTCTCAAGATGGGTGGAAGCCTATCCCACTTGAAGAAATGACAGTCTTACAGTTGCAAAATTGTTGTTGAGGGAGTTAGTTCCACGATTTGGTTTTCCGGTCACTTTGGAATCAGATAGAGGCCCTCATTTTAATAATGAAATAATTCGATTAATCTGTGCTGCATTTAACATTGAACAAAAACTGCACTGTGCTTATCGTCCAGAGGCTTCTGGAATTGTTGAGCAAATGAATGGCACAATCAAGTCAAGATTGGGGAAGGTGTGTGCATCCACAAAGCTGAAATGGCCAGATGCATTACCTCTTGTATTGATGGGTCTCAGAAGTATTCCAGACAGAAAAACAGGAATGAGCCCACATGAGATTCTCATGGGAAGAGCCATGAGACAGGCATTTATTCCTGGAAATAAACTAATGAGTATAACTGATGATCTGGTATTGGACTATTGCAAAGGATTGGCTGAAATGATGCGTTCTGTCTCTCACCAGGTTGGAGAAGACGCAGTTGAAAGACAGTCAGACCAGGCGCATGATTTGAATCCTGGAGATTGGGTGCTAGTGAAGAAACACGCAAGAAAGTCGTGCCTAGCACCAAGGTGGGACAAACCGCGGCAAGTCATACCAGTCACTACCACAGCAGTGAAGTGTGCAGGCTTGCCCAATTGGATTCATGCCAGCCATACCAGAAGAGTTCCGATCCCATTAGAACAACAAGAGCAATCTCTGACTGAACAGGCTGAAGCGTCAGGAGTTGTAAGCTGTGAGATTGAAGAATCTAGAGTAATAGATTCTGAAAGACAACCATATGACGAACAGCCAAGTACAAGTCAGGGAGAGTGGGTACCAGTGATTGAAATAATTGATGATGTTATTGAAACAAGAAGAAGAACGGAACTGAAAAGACAGGAAAGTAGACAGGAAGAGACAGGGGAAGAAGAACACACTCAGGTGAAAAATAAAAAAGACTTTCACAAACCTGAGGAGGGAAAAATAGAAGAACACGTTCAGGCGGAAGAAGAAAAGTTTGAATTAAGACCTGAACAGGATCAGATAGAGTTAGAAGAACAGGTTCAGGCAGAAGAAGACAGGTTTGAAGTAAGACCTGAACAGGGTCAGATAGAATTAGAAGAACAAGCTCAGGAAGAAGAAGAACAAAATACGGTAAGACCTGAGCAGGTGGAAGTAAAAGAAGGTACAAGCACAGAAAACAGAGAAACAGAACAGATTGTGCCTAGAATAAATGAAATAAAAAGAACTTTACAAGGAGATAAAGAAGGTGAAAACGCAGTGCAAATCAAAAGAATCAGAAAGGGAGACAATTGGCCAACTGGAGTAAAGAAACTAAAATATCACTTGAGAAAATCTGAAAAGAGACCAGAACAAGTAAACGAAGTCACAAGTCAAACACAATCTAAACAAACTTTGGCAAAAATAACTCGAAGAAGTCCAAGATTGAGAAATTTAAACAGGAGATGTAGAAGAAAAAACCTTTCTAGGGGTTCACTGATGCACCTGGTCCTTAAACCAACAAAGAAGAGATTGGCACGGAAGCTGGAATATCAAAATAACAACTTTATTAACCTCACATGAGGGAAACTGTGTCAATACAGTACCCGCAGGCCACTGTATGAGACAGTCTAAGGAGTACAAACACTCTGGGTCTTTTATGCCCAGTTTACCGCTGAGTTAGCATGTAGACTCAAAAAGAGGCGGTACGAGTGTACACATGAATAGCTAGTTACATATAAGGATACATAAGAATTGCTTAGTCAACAGAGTGGGAGGGCTTACAATATAGCTAATATTAGTTAAAATAGCCTGACAGTTACTCTAAGAGCAGGGGCATTCTACCAGCTAGACCTTTCTGAGCATGTGCAGTGCTCTGGCTCAGTACTGAAGGAGTTAACTGTAACAGATGACACAAGCAGAATACAAGGGCAGGCAATAGTGAAGAGGGAGAAAGCACATGGCGAGCACATGGCTAACTAAAATGGCTGCCAGAAATAAAATGGCTTCAGCTGATGCTAACAACCATTGCAGCTAGTTTTCCACAGATGGCCGTTTTAGCATTTGCTGAAGACATCCGCTATGATCTAGAAGCATGGAAGTTATCCTGCACATTTATCCTATCCATTGCTAGGTGGGCATTTACATTTTTAACATTGTTTAACTGATGAGATACAAATAGAAATACATGGGGAACAGAGTATTGGGTCATAATGAACACACAGATAGCAGGAGAAAATAATGGCTATTATTACAAACAGAACTATCAATTTTTCCAACCCTAAGCAAAAAGTAAATCCCAAAACCATCCAGTCCAATTCTATGTTTCAGGGCTCCAATGTATTTCAGTGACCATCTATTTCAGCTTCAGAATAGCCAACAACACATATCTAATATAATATCTTAAATAAAAAACATTTTTTTTAATAGACCTTTCCAGTGTTCTTTTCATGAGGGCTAGAGTACCAATTGATATGCTCAGGAGGAGGGGGCAGAGTAATATTTATCGACTGTTCAAAAAAACGTTTCTCTTGCAGAATAAACATTCCTAATGCAAATATTAAAGCAAATACAAGGATCATTACAAAAACAATTTTCGCTCCAGGGGACCAGGAAGACCAAACGGGGCCATAGGAATTAGGACGAGGAGCCGCAAAGGGCTGCTCCTCCTCAAAAATGGGACGACCAAAGGGATACATTGCTAAAAAGTGCTTAAAGAATAGAAGCCGCTGTACAACCAGCCAGGGGGAGTCTTCTCCCTGTGTCCGTCTGAGCCTCACAGGCAGGCTCCTATCGAGTTCTTTTCCAACGGTGGAGCTGTACAACTTGCAACTCAAGAAAACAATCACGGCCCAGTTTTAAGGGAAAAAGTTTCTTCTTTCAGGATAGGGCAAGCAATCACCCTCCGGGGCAAATGCCCTCAACGATCCTGTCCAGTGTCTCAGGCAGTGCACCAGTATTCTTCACTTTAATCTAACAGGCACCAAAGGCACAGCACCTTTACCCTGAAGTCAAGTCCTTCCCTAACTCCTGTGTTGCTCCACTGGCACACTGCTCTTTTGTCGGGGCCAAAGATTGTACCCAGTATGCCCAGGCACCTCCTGATCAACAAACAAAGGTGCAGACTTGCAGTCACTTGGGGACCAGGACTCAAAGGCCTGAAGCAACCCTTGTTTCAAAGGGGGTCACCTCAAGCAAAAGCCTCTTTGCCGTCCTTGTCGGTCTGTGACTCTCTCAGCTGGGCATCAAAAACTGGATCCACGACTTCTCCATTCTGATTTGTGACCCCGTCTTTCGTCCAAGACAGTAGCAGGGGTACACACTTCACGTCCCAGTGCTTCCGGCCTTCTACCTTCACTGAGGTCCTAGTTGCCAGCAATGCCTGTGCTGGTTCCCTTCACCTTGGCTTCAAGCTGGACTGGCGCTGACTCCCCAAGCTGAATCTGATGTCCGGGCCCCTCTGGCAATGGTTGTAGGGCAGCAGATATCTATTGATGGACAGAACAAAAAATCTTTAGACAAGGCATACAAATAATCTATCAAGCAGAGAGGATAGTCCATTTCCAAATACCTTCTCCTTTTTAGCTTGGGGCGCCCCATACATTAGCAAGGCACCCAAGAACCACTTCATCTATCTGAGAGTAAAAAAACAACCCTGGACCTATTAGTGAGTATAAAAGGAACTTTTTTGGTGAACTGACAAGAGTAAAACGTTACACTATGTGAAGCAGCCAAGGAAGTCTGTGTTCATTTACTAAATTCTGAGGGAAAAAGAAAAACAATACGGACATATTCTAAATCCTTACATTTGTGTATTCCTATATTATTCATCTGAAGAACCTCAAAAAAGGAATTTTTAGAACAAGCATTCTTTTGTGCTTCTTATCTTTAACAAGCTTGTGTTTCATAAGTTATAACCTTTCACTACTTGTACAGGATTGCAGACACTTCTAAAATGATTTTTCTTACGTAAAAACACCTACATTTTACGCTTAGGACCATGCTCTCATGTTATAGGCGCGGCGGGAAAATCTAAAACTGCTAATTTAACAGGGATCCTGTCAGCTCAATTACACAGACTAATAAGAGACTAATAATGCCTTTGCAAAACTGTATGTAGCATAAAAAATAACTAACAATAATGGTGTTATCACCTGAGAATTTTAGAACAAAAACTACCCACATATAGTTCCCCTTTAAAGATCAAATAAGGGAACATCAATCTAGACTACTCATCCTTTCATAATTTCATCAGACAGGATGGGCAGTAACATGGCGTATTTTTATTCATTTTATTAATCTTAACAATTTTAAAACAGTATTACTGAATTGTCAATTAAACGTCTCATGGCCGTTCCTAGACAACTTAGACAGGCTCAAGAGAGAGTGAGAAAAAGAGAGAGAGAGAGAGAGCATATAAATCAAGAAAAATGACAATGTATTACTTAATTGTAGTTACCCTTAATTTGCCCAGGAGCTAATCTCCCTAATCTCTTCCCCTCATTCGACAGCAGGTGACCTGAAACAGGTGACCTTCTGTCGACACTATCTACCCCTATGTTTGGCAGCTGGGCACAAACAAACTTGTAGGAGGTAAATAGCACATTGAGCTAGCTAGAAAACATTAATAACCAACTACCAATTCCTTTAGCAATTGTACTAGTGTAACATGAGGGCGCATGAATGCAAACTGAATTTCATAGCCTTTTAATCTGGCCCTAGCTCCAGGAAGGCTTAATCAAGGCCATAACTTTAGTGAAACAACTAAGTAAATTCTTCTATTTCTTAAATGTGGTTAAATTATTAATGGCGATATCCCTAATATTATTAACAAGAATTGAGAATTCATTTTCACCCTAATTTCCCTAGGCACATTATAGCCTCAGACATCATTATAGCAAAATTTACATTTACCTGTAGCTTCCATAGTGTAATGTAGAAATCACATACTGTCACAGTGGCTCCCTGCGTGGAAATTTTTACATGCAGTAAGGCTGGTCAGTTCTAAATACAGAACTTGGCCTTTGACCCATAACCTGCTGTCCCCTGTCAGTAAGGCTATTCCATGCGGTCTTTCCAATTCAAAGGAACTCTGGAGAAGCACAGCTAAAAAGCAGTCCTGTTCCGTGCCTGTGAGCTAATAATTTTAAAGGTAAGATGCACTGTTTGCTGTCTTATTTTATACTAATTTTCATTCGTGTGCAGTGTGTGATGTGCTTTCTAGCAGTTTAGAGGTCAGCTGCGTGTTCTGCAGTCGCATGTGTGCACCGCTGAAACCTAAGATCAGTTTGAAAACAGCCCTGGGTGCCAGGACTGCTTTTAAAAAGTAAATTGTGCCCAAAATCGACTTTGGTGGTAGGGGCACTTAAAAATGAATAACCTACAATGTTTTAGCATATTAAGGACCCCCAGGGTCTCCCTAGATATCCTAGAGGTGGGGGATCAAAAATGTATGAGGTACACCCTTATAAAATAAGTTTTTATATGCCTGGGTAAAGTGAAATTTCACTCCCCACATTGTGGCAAAGTGCTGCTCAAATTCAACTTTGATGCTAGGAGCTTATATATTGGTCACAGTAGGATTATTTAGACATAAAGATCCAAAGAAAAACGATTTTAGTGCAATTATTGTTAATAATTTTTTGCACTTTTTTTTTTTTTTTAATAATGATCACTAACTCTTTTAATGTTTCCACATATGAAAAGCAACAAGAAAGAAAATCCCTGCTTTTAATCCTTTCTATTTTATCCAAAATAATGAAGCTGTATTTGTAACTTTTAAAATCAGTAGTTTTGTGGCCGAGCATAGCCATGTGTTGTTTACTCAGCTGTGTTCTTACGACGAGCAAGCCTCAATTTCCACGCCTTTTTCAGAAGAAAAACCCTTTGCTGTATTCTAATGTCCTGAAAAAGTTTGATCTCCTACAGACAGCTTTGAACAGCTGTTTTAAAAGCTCTTTTTCTAGTGCTGGAAATTTGAGCACGGTGAAGTCTATTTAAAACACAGGCATTCCAAGCCTGCACAATTCTATTGTTTTGTAATGTAAAAAGAGGCGCTTTTACTTCAGCAGCAACCAATTTACTCAGATGATGTGAATGCCTTTTAATATTAATACCTTAAGGATAATGCTGCAACATTTTATATTCAGTCTTAGTTATGCAAAACACACAAATTCGTTTTTTGTTTTTTTCTGTGAGGCCTATTTTTTTTCTATTGAGTGTTAATTGTAATTTCTCTTGTGGCAATATTCACACATCTATACTTTGTTACTGTTTTACTTCTAATGGTAGCGTGCAGCTATTTAGCATATGTTACATAATTCATTCCTTGAATTCTAAAATGTAATTCTTTCAATGACATTTGCATAACAGAATGACGACAAAAAAACCAAATTGAGCTCATTCCAGACATTTTCAAGAAGGGGCCCACACACTCAGAGCACACAACACTGCTTGCTAAGGCAAGCCATTCTCACACAAAAAACATAGTCACTAGTTACTGAAAACAAGTACTTTCAAGCATCACCACCGGTGTCAATCCACAACCACATGGACACTCAAAAAAAACAATTAACCCACAAATTAACACTTAGGACAAAAGCAAGAGACAGCTCACAGACTGTACTTAAACCAAACCATTTGTAAATACCAATTGTAAGTCATATTTACAAACGAAAGGACTCTCAAAAAAAGTACAGAGATTACACCAGGACAAATAGACAGCCAAAAGACTGCCATGTTCAAAAAGACAGGCTTGCGCCTCAAAACCTTTTCCAATAATACACCAAATTTCCAGTTGGGCTGGCAGATCAGGATCCTTCTTTATATATTTATTCCATACTGTACTATACATTATGGAAGAAATACCATTTTTAATATACCTAAACCCATTTAGGTATCTTCTCTTAGGGAGTCAGCTGAGTACTTCCTAAATCCATATTGGTACCTCCAAGACAGCAACACTTTCTACGAAGTGTGCTAGGAGCAGGCATGCAAAAATATTATAGCATATATAATATTATACTCCAACTGACACTTAACACAATTTGTGCCGTTCAAGTTTTCAAAGTTAGAGAAAAATCTCCTCATTACCTGCCTTCATTTGCTGCAGCAAACAAACAAACAAACAAGAATCTTGGCCAAGCTAATCCAAACAAAAGTGTTGCTACAGCAACCTTACCAAACCAAAGTCTCCAACCTCCACCTGCCAAGTTCTGAGTGACCTAACAGTCATTTTAAAATACTCACACCAAAGAAGATCTCAGTCGGGAGCGGTCAACACCTGCAGGGTCAGATCGGGAAAACTGGAAAATACGTTGGTCTGCAAAGACAAAGGGTCTTCCTCATGCAGGGTACCTCCTCAGTAGATTCCTGTCTTCCATCAAGACCACTCCCTTGAATAGCCGCTTCTCCGATGAGCCCCACATTGGACGCCAATTTGTAGAAGAAAAAACCTTTCTAGGGGTTCACTGATGCACCTGGTCCTTAAACCAACAAAGAAGAGATTGGCACGGAAGCTGGAATATCAAAATAACAACTTTATTAACCTCACATGAGGGAAACTGTGTCAATACAGTACCCGCAGGCCACTGTATGAGACAGTCTAAGGAGTACAAACACTCTGGGTCTTTTATGCCCAGTTTACCGCTGAGTTAGCATGTAGACTCAAAAAGAGGCGGTACAAGTGTACACATGAATAGCTAGTTACATATAAGGATACATAAGAATTGCTTAGTCAACAGAGTGGGAGGGCTTACAATATAGCTAATATTAGTTAAAATAGCCTGGCAGTTACTCTAAGAGCAGGTGCATTCTACCAGCTAGACCTTTCTGAGCATGTGCAGTGCTCTGGCTCAGTACTGAAGGAGTTAACTGTAACAGATGACACAAGCAGAATACAAGGGCAGGCAATAGTGAAGAGGGAGAAAGCACATGGCGAGCACATGGTTAACTAAAATGGCTGCCAGAAACAAAATGGCTTCAGCTGATGCTAACAACCATTGCAGCTAGTTTTCCACAGAGATACAAGGCTCCTGAATGGACTTATGTAATACTCGAGGAATTTGAATCCCTAGATCTGACTGATGAAACAGAAGAAATTCATATTGTTCAGATTGATGAAAGCAAATTGAGGCCTCCTTAAAAACGAAAAGGAAAGTCAAACTGACAAAGAAAAGATAAGAGAAAAGAAATTTTCTCAGGAGTAAAATGGCAGAAATTGAAGTTACCGGGAAACCAAAATGTGGATTAAAAGAAAGTGTTTTAGATTTTGTTTTTGTAGTATTTTATTAGTAGCATTAGTATGGTTATTCCTAACAGTAGGAGTACCTTTGTTAATGAAAACAATTGACAAGAATAATACAGATACTAATGTTAAGGTGGATAGAATAAAGGAAACTGAAATAGAAATAGGGGTAGAAGATGAAGCAAACTATCATAATGAATCAGACTATAATACGTCCTCTAATGTCTTTATTAAATTGTTATTTCAATATGTTAGTACTATGGAGATTAATAATTGCTACGTGTGTATGAAGTTAACCTCATCAGTATCAGAAGGGATGACGTATCACCATATACCTTTAACGTATGGTGTGTCATGTAGTATTTTATCAAGTTTATTTTATGCTACAGGGAGACTTCAATATTTTTATTCAGACATAGATGTAGTATTTTCAGAATTACCTATTAGAAAGAATATGAATCCAGCAGTTAGTAGTAAAAATGCACAGTTTATGGGTGAATTTTTCTTAACAATGAGTTCAATAGATTTAGTTCAGGCACATAAAGATAATCTAACATGTACATTAAGAAAAGAAGTAAAAGATTTTTTGGATTAAGTAGAAGAAAGGAGACAGGATTTAATAAAGAAGGCAACTGAACAGAAAACCCATGTACCTCCATGGGTTGGGAAGAGGGAATCTATGCAAGTGGCAAGGCTCATGCTGCGATGTCCCTGGATTTTGTGAAAAGGGGAAAATTCTGCCTCCATAGATTAAAGACAGATTATAACAATAATTACATTGGTTCCAGTGAATGTGAACACAACTTCCTAATTTTAGGAGGGTGGGAACTAAAAGGGGGAACTGATCCTGTGTTTCCAGGAGTGTATTATGTTTGTGGGAGCAACGCCTATTATAGGTTACCCGCAAGATGGTATGGGAGCTGCTACTTTGGAATAGTTTTTCCAAAAATCTATCATGTAGATAAAATCAGTGGAACCAATGGAAATTCTAATGGACTAACACGTAGAAGAAGAGCTAGTTTTTCTGAAATTGTAGGAGACATTTTTAGTGCACTGATACCCTCAGTTGGAGTCATTCTTTATTCACAGAAAATTTGTAAGTTATCAACCATAGTTGATCGTCTTTCTACAGACACTACAGGAGGATTCTTAATGATTAACACAGAAATGGTTGCAATCAGGTCTATGGTTTTACAGAACCGTCTTGCTCTTGATATATTGTTAGCAAAAGAAGGTGGAGTCTGTGGCATGTTGAAAATTCAACATTGCTTCACTTATATTCCGGACAAGAGCAGAGAAATTAAAGGATATATTGAAAACATTACAAGAATGCATAAAGACTTGACCCAACTGGAGGTTGACAGTGTGTGGGGAAGATTAACAAAAAGTATAACATCAATAGGGAAATGGTTTGTTGATTTTGGGAAGGGTTTTCTAGGTCAAATAATAATACCATTAGTTATGATAATAACGGTAGTGATGATGATAATGATTACATATAAGTGTTGTAGAAGAGGAAGGGAAGAGAAAGCACATTTTGAAAGAAAAGGAAAGGGACAGAAACGAAAAAGAAAATATGATGAAATACAGCTGGAAGAAATGAAAGGCAGACTATACAAGAAAATGAAGGATTTAGAAGGAAATGAGTTGATTGATGAAAAATTGAGAGGAGAAATAGAGAAAACTGAGAAGTGCTAACGTTGGTATCTGGGATGGGATGGGTAATTTTGTGATGGCTTAAAATGCCATCAGAGAGGGATTGATGGAGCAAGGACTCGTAAATGAGACTTGCTCGGAAGCAATTCTTTCATTTTAACTCATTAACGAATTACTAACAACGTGTTTGTAATTAATAATTCGCATTTAGAAAAAGACACGCGGGACAGTGAAGCTTGCCTATGTGTTTACTAACTGCAATAACATGAACGAAGGACTAGAACGCACTTTAACAAGGGATCTTTACTGCGCATGCGTCTACTACATCTACGTAGTATGACGTACTAATGCTTGGAGGGAAAATCTTGCGCCTGCGCAAAAGACAATAAAATGGCCGCTTGAAAGCTCACATGCATGGCACCTGCTTGGTTGAAATAGAAAATAAGTTTTATACTAACGCAAATGCAGAAAGGGTAATAATAAATAGAGTGGGTTAGAGTAGAGGTTGGTGGTGTACAGTGAAACCATTTATTTTTTAAAATAACATTTCTTCTTTTGACTTTATTATTAGTGCGCATTTGGGCCCTCCACACTTGTCTGAATTGAGCTGACTGACTTGACCCCACGCATGCGCACCAGAGAGAGAATAAAGAAAGATGAGTAAGGACTTGTCACGCGTCCAAGGCCAGCGAAAATGTGCCCTGGGAACATGAGAGTGAAGAGTTCATATGAAGGAGCTTTATTCATGACATTGCAACATTTTGTATTAATAAAGTTTGGAGATGTATGGGAAAAGAAATGATTTAATAAAGTTTGAGGGGAGGGATTTGAAAACAATGGTTTAAATGAAATAAGTGAAATGTAAGCATGGTGTGATGATCATCCCCCCTTCGCCTGTCCAATCAGAGTTAGTATTTTGTGAAATTGAAACATTGATGGGTGGTACATGGTTATGGAAAGGTATAATTCAGGTAATTTTAGTTAGTTAGGAGAGCTTATTGGGAGCAGACACGGGGAGAAGCTGATGATGAGCAGAGCTGACCCGGAGCTTAACGGGAGCACAGAAGCAGAGCTCGGGATGCTGGGGGTGGTGCTGATGCAGTAAGACGCTGATGAAGAAATCGAATGCAGAACCATCTACTTTAACTTAATTGGGTTAGAAAGAAGATCGCGGAAGAACCACGAGGAGGAAGAGAGTGTCAGAGAGGGGTGCGACGCAGTCGTCGGTATTTAGAGAGGTGAAGTATCCTGTCCTGATTCCTGTCCTAAAGTCTTTGTCTCCTGATCTATCCCGGGGGACCCTTACCAGCCCTTTGGCCAGGGGGTTGGCCTTCACACCATACTTGGTAATTATAAATTCATCGTATTGATAGATGTTCTTCTCTCTCTGTCCTCTTCTTTCTGAGCATAGTTATTGTGTGGATCTGAATTGCTATTGCCTATTGAAACTTGATTGAATTGACACTCTTGCGAATGAGGGTGTTTGTACTGAAACGGTTGAGATGGTTCACACTCAATTAATTTAGATAAAGATTTTAAAACTTCCAGAGTCTGTGATTATTTCATTTTTATCGAGAAATGTTGAATAAGTTATGTTAATTATCACCATCAACTAGTTCCAACTAATGGTCCATTGACCAGAGGAAAGAACTATTTGATCAGTGAAAGGTTTAGTTAGGGAAAAGAAATAACTAGATCTTGAAGTATGAAAATCATAAACTAAGTTTCCAGCGGTCTACTTGGTGTTTTTTGGAAATAGTTATATGGGCCCAGGTGAGTATATGGTAGTAGAGTATCTGCTGTTAGTACACCGCTGGATCAATAGGGTGCAGTCCTGGGCCTCATTCATGAAAAGTGTTGCATCGCTCCAACAAAACGGAGTTGGCACACTTTTCACTGCGCCCTCCTTGTGACACCATGGATGTGCCGTATTTACTGTACAGCGCTCCATGTCGCAAGGATTTACAGATATGTCAGTATTCCTGACGTATCAGTCGGCGCTAAAGTCGCGCATTGCTGCAATTTTTTTCGCAAGCATGACGCAACTCCAGCAATGCATGGGGCAGGCCTATCCCTATGGCACTGCGTCACCCTTACGTCCGCAATGAGACAGGCGTAAGGTTTTGACATGGTGGCGTCTTAGAATTGTCGCAGTGAAATCTCATAGATTTCACTGCACCACTCCTACGAGGCTTTGTTGCGTGAAAACGCCCACCCTGCATACATCCTACCTGACACAGGTATAGTGTGGCATAGGGGTTCACGAGGTCACGCATATGCCTAGATGCGTCCCTTTGTACAGAGTCTAGTTTGGCGTCCAGGGTGTCTGCTGTCACCTTCCCTGGCGGCTAGCGACCCCCAGATGCTCGGTCTACTGACACGGAGGAGCTGCCAGGGTGTCGGCGCAGTTGGAGCTCCATCGGTGGAGTTTGCGTGCTGCGGTGTTGGCGTCTGTAAGCGTTGGCTGAGTGGTGGTGCTGAGGGAGTTGCCGAAAAGTTCTTTGATGGCCTTGATCCAGCTGCGGCTGGGAGGGCGATGATGGCGGTGGTGTACGGTGGGCGTGGTGAAGGCGTGATGTATACTATGATGGTCGTTCTAGGAGAGTTCAGTGGTGTGGCTGTAGTTGAAGTTCCCGCTGGCGGAGAAGATGGTGTCGAGCGTGTGTCCGGCTATGTGGTGCGGTGACTAGCTGCTTGAGTCCAATGTTGGTGAGGTTCGCCAGGAGGGTGGTGGTGTTCTGGTCACTGGGGTTGTCCAGGTGGAAGTTGAGGTGTCCGAGTAGGATGTAGTCAGTGGATGGGAGAGACTGGGGTGCGATGCGGTCTACAATGGCATTGGTGAATAGGGGTTCATGGGCCGAGGGGCACGTAGACAAGGGTGCCGCGGAGGGTGGGGTTGGGCTTGGTCTGGATCTGGAAGTGGAGGTGTTCCATGGAAGCCGTCGGGTCATTAGAGTGCGTGATCAGTCGGAGTGTGCTTTTTTAGACATTGACAATACCTCCTCCTGGGCGCTCGGGTTGGTCCGTGCGGGTGAATTTGTAGCCGTCGTGGATGGTGATGTCCGGTCCGGAGCAGAGGTTGGTCCAGGTTTCCATGAACAAGGCGATGTCTGAAGAGGTGGCGTCGAGGAGTTCCCAGATTTCTGGCGCGTGTTTGTGGAGGGACCGCACGTTGAGGAGGATGCAGTTGAGCCTGTCGGCTGCGCTGTTGGTCGGCTGGGCGGCAGGAGGCGCTGGTGTGCTGATGTGGCAGAAGGTGCATTTTCAGTTTCAGCAGGCGCAGGGTGCAAGGGAATTCTACAGTTATGCTAGATGGCATGCGGTGTGGCGTCCAGGGCTGATGGCGAGGAGGGTGCTGGCGTTGTAGCGGTGGAGTGTCCGAGAGGAAGGGTCCTTGGTGCTGGGCGCGGTCCTGGGGCAGACGAACGCAGATGGGCTTGCCTTTGGCACACTGGTGGTACGCTCACTGTGCATGGCCGCACAGCGGCCGCCATTAAGTAGTGCTGCTGGGGGTCTGAACATCGGGGAGGTGGGAAACGCGGGAAGGGACACTGGAGGGGGGCGGGGACTTCTTCTTCTGTGCTCCTGCTCTCCTGAGTGTGCTTCCAGGAACAGGAAGCAGCCAGCCAGGCTCCCTCCCCTAAGCCAATCACAACGCTGCAATGCGGCGTTGTGATTGTTCTTGAGCGCCGTGACAAGGCGTTCAGCCGAGGGATGGAGAGGTGGGCATGTTCTCCATGCAGGCTGTAATGCAGCCTGAATTGCGAACAGGAAAGTGAGCATGACTGCTTTGGGCGGCCTGAGAGGGCCGACCAAACAGTCATTGCGCACTTGAGTGGGCATACCACTCCACCCCTGCCCTGCTCCATGAGTAGAGCAACCCCACCCACCCTCCCGCCCGCAAAGGAAACATAGCATGAGAATATCAGAAAGTTATCATCATGTTATGTTTCCTCTTCTTGCACTGCTTGAAAGCAGTGGGGTGACGCTCTTCCGCCATAGCGGGGGAGCCGCCATTGGGGGTGCGTCACCCACAGGTGCTAGGTCTGGGCCTGACTCGACCCCCGGGCCTCCTCCGCTACCCGTCCCAGATTCTCCTCACCTGGACATTGAAACAGTGGCGCAATCTGCTGCACTCTCCAAATCTGTGAATCAGTCAGCAGGAGCCTCAGCCAGGCGGGATTTCACAAGCCTGGGTACAGCATTCGCCGCCAAATCCACTGGGGAACCTCCCGATGCAGGTGATGCAACAGGGCCCCCTTATGCGTGAAGTTGCAGCGCTCCTGCCACACAAGTTTGGGGCAGCTCAGGGGCCTCACCCTCCACAGCGTCTGGCCAGCGCAACATCCTTTGACCTGTGATGCAGAGAGGCACGGCCCACCATTGGTAATCCCCTCCGTGCACCCCGGTGTAGTGGTGGCACGTGGTATGCGATGCAGACCTCCCTACGTTGGTACGCAGGAGCGCCTCTACCGTTCACAGCTCCAAGGGGCACCAGGCGGTCTTCTCACACAGGTCAGCAACGTGTCTCCATGTGACCTGGCAGACTTCACCACCAGGTAAGGGCAATTGCCGACGCCTCAATGTCTACCAACATGGCCCAGCAACTCCACAGCACCTCCGCATCCCACTCCGGGTCTCAGACGCAGGCACAGCGAGGCCTCCGGGCCCCGGTTACTGTCCGCTCTTTCAAGGTTTTGGCTGCCATGGTGTTGCAAGGAGGGCGCTATGAAAAGTGATGCATCAGGTTTTCCCCAGCGATGCGCCTCTTTTCATGTATGTAGCCCTGATTCTGCATTTCCCCTTCCCCAGGGACTCTGGCTGGTCATCCTGGCTGTTGGGGGGCTTGGGGAGGTTGTTGATCTGTGCTGCACTTGTCTCTAGCTGCACCAATATGCATTCCATTGTTTTTCTTTTATTTTTTTCATTGGAGGTGGACTTATTGGTTATTTTTCCTCTAGAGGCAAAAAAGGTGAAGATCTGCTGACTAACATGAGTTTTTTGCCCACAAATTGGCCTTTCGTCAGTTTTCGCCTGCTAACGCAGAATTTGTATCACCTTCACGCTAGTGTTAGCAGCAGTTTTCACCGCGTCTACCTGAAACTATCGCCATGTAGCGACGTATTGTAAATACATCGCCAACAGGGCAATTATTTTTGGTGATAGGCCGCGTTAAGAAAACTGCTGCTAACTAACACTAACGCTAGTTAGCAGCAGTTCTTGTACATATGCCCCTAGGTTTACAGTGGTCATCTTGTACATTGATATAGTTCATACTGGTTTTAACGAGGTTATGTTTGCTCTGGTCTGAACGTACATTGACATTGGTCTTATTAGCAACAACATTATCGTACTAAAGTAAAGAAGATGCGGAAAGAAAGTTAAAAGCTTAATTCAGAGGTAAACAATCAACATCTTCAGCTCGCCAGAGCAGCTCGGTGCCAACGCCTCAAACATCAATATTCTAAGTTGCCTCTCTCTCAAAGTTCCATTGGAGAGAACACTGCAGCTAAGGTAAAAGGGGTGAGGGAAGAACAGGTGCTATATACATAGATTATAACACATCTCCCTTCAATAATGAAAGAGCAAGGAACAAATAAAGAATACGATGCGAGAGGAAAAGCTATATGAGCATCAATGGAGAAGGAAGAAGAAAAGAGGGGTGCAAGGGGGAAGAAATGAGGTACCTCCACAAGTTAATTCTAGAAACAGAAAAAATACACAATAATATTGCAAAACTAAATCATCATGAAATCTTTGTGCCAACCTGGAGGATGAAGTTGTCTTTTTACTCTTACACTGGAATGGACACTCAGTGAGGCTTTTCCTACAACCGTCTCAGGTACCTCCAATGGGAGCATGTTGATAGGACAACTGGTAAGTCTATCCAGTCTCCACATTTTCCCATTTTCAGGGATTATCACATTGTTTTTGATTTCCTTGATCTTCTCAGGTTTGTAACATTTCTGACGCCTTCCTCAAACATTGTAGGGCTTTCTGACTAGAACCCATTGCCCAATTTTCCAATCTTTTCTCTTTGCACCCCATTTCTTGTCATACCTGTTTTTATACAAGGCTTGTTGTCTTTTCACTTTTTGTCCAACCTTTTCTGTATTGATCGAAATACCCTTACTTTCACAGAGCCAATGCAGGGACAATTTGGTACCTGCTTTCCTGCCCCTCAGCATCTAAAATGGAGACAAACCCGTTATTAAATTTGAGTGGCGTGATAAGACCACAACATGTTTCTTATTGTTTCTTCACTGGGTTTACAAGAGGCTACTGCCACCTGAATGGATTCTTTAATCATTCTATTGGCTCTTTCCACCCTTCCATTGGCCTTGGGACGATACAAAGGTGTGCGAGCATGCGTAATGGATAAGTCTTTTAGAAAGTTCCTCATTTCCTCCAAAACAAACTGAACCCCATTGTCTGTGATCAAAGTGGCTGGAATACCTTCCCTTGAAAACACCTCGGTCAATAAGTTTGTGAAGGTCTTGGTTGTGACCATGTTAACAAACTTTGAGGTAATCCAGTGGGACTAGTAATCAATGAGAACTAATACGTATTTATCCTGTATTCCTAGTCCTTGGATGGGTCCTGCTATATCCAAGCCCAACTTATTCCACGGGACGGTGGGTACCTCAACCGGAATAGGGGGAGTCCTTCTTAGACTCTTGGTTTTATCACTTAAACTGCAAGCATGGCAATCTTTGACTTTCTCCTCCACTAAGTGATCCATGTAGGGAAACGGATAATCCGCTCTTAGCTTGGATTTGGTGAGATCCCTCCCCAAATGTCCCTCAAGGGCTAAATTAATAATTTGTTCTCGTAACCCAAAAGGTAGTACACTCTTTCCTGATCTTAAGATTATGGGGCATATTAGCAAGACCCACGTTAAAATTATCGCTGTTTTAGCTGCAGGAAACTGCAGCTAAAACGGTGATAATGGGCTTGCTAATATGCGTTATGGAATTCAATAGAAGCCCAGGTTAGATGTGCAGGACATCTAACCTGGGCTTCTATTGGAATTCCATAACGCTTATTAGCAAGCCCATTATCGCCGTTTTAGCGGCAGTTTCCTGCCGCTAAAACGGCGATAATTTTAACGTGGGTCTTGCTAATATGCCCCTATGTTCCCTTCAAGAAATAATTCTTCTCTTACATTCCAAAGAGGTTGTAACTCTTCTCATAATTCTTTTCATCTGGGAGGCCATCTACCCACAATGGACTCTCTAACCGCTTTAAGAATGAGATCTCTATCCATCTATGCTTCCCACTCAGTTTTTATAATAGCTGGAACAGTAACTTCCATTATTGTATCTTCATTTTCTCTGGACTCTTCTAATCTTTCCACAAGTGACCTTGACAGGAAATCTGCAGCACAGTTTTTGATACCTGGAACATATGCAACTTTGTAATTGAAACCCTGGAGTCCCAACACCCAATTAGCTATCCGGGGAGTAGTTTTTTCCATTTCTTTCTTAGACAACAAGGGTGGTAAAGGTTTGTGATCTGTCCTTAATTCAAATGGTAAACCCCACAAATAAAATTTAAAATGATTGATGTCCCAATAGTATGCCAATGCCTCTTTCTCCACTGTTGAATAATTGACTTCAGAGCCTACCAGGGTCCTGGAGGCAACTGCCACAATTTTCTCTTGATTCTCTACTCTCTGTGAAAGGGTAGCTCCTAAACCCCTATTACTTGCATCTGTTGTCAGTATAGTTTCTCTATCAACATGAAAGTTCCCTATATGAGGTGCACTTACAATAGCTTTCTTTATCTCTTTAAATATGCTCACCCTTCCACAGGAAGGGTGTACCTTTTTTTCAATAAATCCCTAGGAGGTTGAACCAAAACTGAAAAATGTCTTATGTATATGGCCATGTACTCTGCCAAACCTAAGAACAATTTGATCTCTTCTTTGGAATTAGGTGTGGGAGCCTTGCGCACTGACTGTACCAGATCCATTTTAGGTTTGATACCCTCTTCTGATATTGTGTGCCCCAAGTAATCTACTGATGTGACACCTAATTTGCATTTACTTTCTCTTGTGGTAAAACCTGCATTTTTTAGCTTGGACAAAACATCTCTCACTCTACAATTGTGTCACTCTTCACTAGACCCATAAGTTAAAATATCATCCTGAAAGCACATAGTCTTCTCACAGTCTTTTAGTATGTGTTGCATGATCCTCTGGAAGGCCGCAGCGGCCGAAGCTAACCCAAAGGGCATTCTTAAGAACTTGAAATTACAAAAAGGGGTTGTGAAAGCTGTTAACATTTGTGACTGAGGATGGAGAATGACCTGGTGATAGACCGAGGATAAGTCAAGTACACTAAAATAACTGGCATCTTGTATTGTGCTCAGCATTTCATGTATCCTTGGGAGAGGATGTCTGTCCACCCAAATATTTGCATTGAGATCCCTCAAATCCACACAAAGCCGAATGTTCTTTCCTCCATCTTTTGTAGTGATAACAATGGGCACCAACCATTCAGAGCTTTCTATTTCTTCTATGACCCCTTGACTCATGAGTTTCTGCAGTTCTAGCTTTAAAGGTTCCCTCATCAATAGTGGGATTGATCTGGTTTTGTGCACTCCTGGAATGGCACCTTCCTTGAGTGTGATCTTGTGCATGTAATTATTTCATTTTCCTAGTTGGTTGGAAAATACTTCTGGAAATTCCCTACACAAATTCCTTACCACTATGGGTTGTTCTACAAGCAACACCTGATCCACATTGTTGGGGTCTAAAGTAATCCCCAACTCTTTCTGGTGTTTGACCCTCGTTGTGTCACATAACTTTCCCTACTGTGTGCCTGTTCTTGAATGTTATACACATTGTCACCATTCCCTCTAGAGGAATAGGTTCCTTATTATACCGCCCCCCAGGTTGAATGTCAGGTACCTCCAATACATATCCCTTATTGGAAAAATTCTCCTCAAACGTTTTCTTATCAATCAAGGTATATGGTGAGCATGAATCAGCATAAACCTGTACAGATATTCCATCCAGTCAAATATCACATGTTGGGTATTGTACTTTCTCTTCACCCACTCCCAGGTCTACTTGAAATATATATTCTTTTGTTTCTTCCACTTTGCCCTCAGAATCAGAAACCATATGTACTTTGTCACCTTGAACTCTGCAAACCTTAGCAAAGTGACCCCTTTTGTTACATTTCCCGCAAATTACACCCCTTGCTGGGCATTTAAAACTGTTAGCCAAATGGTTTTGATTACAACATCGCAACGTACATTTTCATGTTTTGGGTTTATGTATCTCCTTAATCTTTTCATTAATTTTACACACAACTTCCTCCTCAGCAAGCATCTTCACTTCCTCTTTCTCTTTATGAGTTACACTACTTAATCTCATCTCCTTAATACATATAGCTGTATGTTCTATTCCTTTCGCTATACTAATCGCTTCAGAAAGGGCTGGGTTCCGAGATAATAGTTCCTCTTGTATCTTCTAGTCATTTGTACATTTGACTGATTGATCTCTTGTTAAAGAGTCTGTAAGCGCTCAAAAATCACAAGTTGCAGACATACCTCTTAGAACTGCTACTTGGTGGACACTCTTTCCTTCTTTCTTTGAACCCTCTTAAAACATTTGTGACGTTCTAGCACCACGTTAATCTTTTCTTTAAAGTGTACTTCTAATTTCCTTAAAGTATATTCATATACATCTTCACCAGTAACATCTTCCTCATTGCCTTCATTAGGTTCCCTTTATGTAATATCTTCATATATTTTCCTCCCTTGAAGCCCTAAATATGTAGAAGAATGCGTTGTTTTCTTACCGAAGAGAAATTGCCCCCTCCTATTGCTATTAGATATGATTTAAATATTTCAAGCCATCTCTGCCAGGGTATGTCTGGTTCTCCTAACTCATTCAAAAATGGTGGGGGCTGATTCATGCTGGCTGCAGCCATTTTGAAGTTTCCCTGAGTCTGCTACTTGTATAACTCCTATAATTCAAAACTTAAATGTACCTGTATACAACTGTTCGTTAAAATAAGTATAAGTAACAACTTTGTATGAACATTGACTATGGTTTGTACCTGAAAAAAAAACAATTGAAAACAGCAATTTCTCACAGTTCTGCTAAAGTTTCAACATTTCCCTTAATATGTAACAGAACAGTCCTCTTTCGACCTCCATGCTCTTTTCTGCTATCTCTCACAAAGAAGTTCCTAGTGCCGCCTCCTCAACATGTAGATGCATGAACTGGTGGGCGGAGAGCCTTCCTCTTCAGAGTTACTCGATGCACCCTGCCACCAGATGACGGTAAGAACAACCGAGCTGATCTTGATTGTAGGCTCCTGTAAATTTAGTTTGTATCCTGACGCTGACCAGCGTAGAAAGCCTTCTGTGGAAAGTACAGGCGTGAAAAATAATAGAGATCCAAAAACTGCACGATCTTTCAGCACGTTGCCGCGACAGGCTGCTAAATGCGCATGACACCTTGCTGAGAGAAGTACTTTAAGTATAAAAAACTTTTCCCAGAAAGTTCGCCAAATTAGCTTTAAGTCAGCTACAGTTTCTGTGGAATAAGGTTCTGTGTGGGTACACAGATGCAAATAGTTTAGTTAACAGCCAAATTAACAGGTCCTGCTGCTTGTCTCAATCTGTGCTTGCCCCTTAATTCACACTAGCTCCGGGGTATGCTGGAAAATGCGTCTAAAGTACCTCGCATGCACACCAAACCAGAATGGAGAATAATCCCCTTATGTGTGCTGGTAACGGACTTCAACACAAACTCATCATTAAGCGTATACCTCTGGCAGAAGAATTTCAACAGGGTGAAGATGTCGCGCTGTCCCTTACACAGCATCCCACGATCGTCGCCAAATGTGGAAAGAAAGTTAAAAGCTTTATTCAGAGGTAAGCTATCAACATCTTCAGCTCGCCAGATCAGCTCGGTGCCAACGCCTCAATCATCAACATTCTAAGTTGCCTCTCTCTCAAAGTTCCATGGTAGAGACCACTGCAGCTAAGGAAAAAGGGGTGAGGGAAGAACTGGAGCTATATACATAGATTATAACACGTAACATCATGGATTATTACATACATTGGTATCATTGTTGCTGATGTCGGCGCTGTTGTGCGGGCACAAGTTACAGTATACATTGAAATTGCACAGACGTGCAATGTGGGGGCACAAGCTATGGCATACATTCACATTGCATTTACTGATATTGTTGTTGCCGGGGCTGCACATATCATGACATTCATTGACATCGTATTCACCCATCCCAACATTTTGATAAGTGTTTTTACTATTCATTCTGGTTAATTCCCTTACCTGTTGTTTTCTAACATTTTCTTTTCATATTCCATTATACTTAACTTTTTCTTTAGATCCCATCTCCATTCCTAATAGGCTAAATTTGTAAAAAGAAAATATATTGTATTTCAATAATGCTTCTCACTGACACTGTCCAGGGTGCTGCATTTAAAGACACTCAGGGACGGAAGGCTCCAGCAGTTTATTTTCCCATTTTTATGTAGCTGCTGGAATCAGACTGCTGGGTAAATACAAAGAGGACCCTCTCTGCTTAATAATGTATTTTAATTCGTAGCAGCTGACTTCATTAAAAGCGAGTGGGTCTGGTGCCTTCATGACTTAAACACTACAATAACCTACCTTACATCAACCAGGCCTTGTGTCAACTATATTACCTGCAATACCAAAAGGAAAATAGGACAGTTATCTAAATGCTGCGAGGGTCGTTCCGAGGGTTTGCTAAAACCACTGCGCATAAAATGCTCAACTTACTGAAACATGGTTGGTTTTTTTTGGGGGGGGTGTTGAAGCTTTACCCTCTAAGTATGCATAAGATATGCTGCTATCTCTAATTTCTAGTGTTTACACGTTTGCTTCACCTCTGCAGCAGACGCTCAATCCAACGAGCCATCTGCTTCTTCTCTTCCTGACGACCCTTTTGCGTTCCACTTATCCCCTTTCCCCCTGCTCCTCTCTCGCATTTCAGGTTGCTCTGTTCCTCTCTTACAGTCTTCTTGCTTCTTTTTCTCCCTGCCCCTGGAGTTTCTCTCTGAGTTGTTTGATTATCTGGTCTCTTTTTTACCCTTTCTTATGCCCCTTTGTTTTGTCTTTCTTGTCTTACACTATTCCGTGCTTTTGATTTCACCCGTTCCACTCGCTCGTTGTTTGGTTTTCAGATCAACACAACTGCAGTGCTGTGCGTTTTGCACATGTTAATAAGAGGCCATACCATAGTCATAACATATTGTATCGTATTATACAATAACAGTCCATATCATTTTTACGTGCTTTGAAGCAGTCAATTGCGGTCTAAGTGCTATACAAAATACATCAAATGTGAAAAAGCATTAGCAATGCCATTACTGTGCTCCTAAATGGGCAAAACTTCACTTTGCCATCAATTCACTTCTTTCAATATGTTCTTGTTTGAGCCACATACCACCCCTCCTTTTTTAACATAAGGTAAGTAACGTGTTGCAGCATGTCTTTTTTTAAGCTGCGTAACAAACAACAGGCCTTATTTATGAGGCCTTGCAACACTTTTGTTCCGCCGTTGCGTCACTTTTTCTGATGCATCGGCGGCGTAAAAAATGCGCCTCATTTACAAAGTGACGCATCTAAGCAGATGCGTCACTTTGTAAAGCCCTGCGCTACATTAAACCTTCGTCAGGTATAATGTATGCAGTGGGGGCATCCCCCCCGCAAAAAGGCTCATGGTAGTTGTACAGTAAAATATACCAGATTTACCTGTGTCACTTTTAGGACACCACTGCGTCAAAATCTTACGCCTTCCTCACGGCAGGCGTAAGACTGATGCAGGCACACTTAACATGGGACTTGCCCATGTGTAATGGCACATTGCTGGAGTTGCGTCACTTTTGCGACACACTCCAGCAATGCGTCATTACTGTGCCTACAGATATGTCAGAAATACTGACGTATCTGTAACTCCTTGCGACATGAAGCGCCATACATTAAATACGGCGCATCCATAGTGTCGCAAGGAGGGCGCAGTGAAAAGTGTTGAATCGCTGTTTTCACAAAGCGATGCAACAGTTTTTATAAATGAGGCCCTAAGTAATTTGTTGAAGCATGTTCTTCTTTAAGTCATATAACAACCAAGGGCCTCATTTATGAAAACTGGTGCATCGATGCGTGAAAACAGCGATGCAACAGTTTTCACTGCGCCCTCCTTGCGACACGATAGCTGTGCCATATTTAATGTACGGTTCCTGCTTTATTCAGAACACCGATCGGTGACGGCCGCACGGATTGCCAAAATCTGGAGCATTGTCTCATCTACAATCTACCGATACAGATAAATGATTCGCCTCAATAATAAAAATACTGGGGAGAGGATGTAGCCTTACGGCTAGAACTGCCGACTTTGGAGCTGGGGAACCAGTTTGAGTCTCGGTGTCCACTCAGCATCCTGTGATTCTGGGCAAATCACTTAGGGGCATATTATCAACGGCCAGCGATAATTATCGCTGGCCGTGCTTAGCGATAGATTTCTTATCGCTGGCTATCTCTGGAAATTATCGCCCTGGTAGCGCGTTATTAACAACACGCTTCGCCAGGGCGATAAAATTCCGGAGATAGCGAGGTTATCGCCGTTTTGCAGGGAACATCGCTGGTTTTCCAGCGATGTTCCCTGCAAAACGGCGATAACCTTGCTGATACGACCCTGTGGTCGTATCAGCACAATCCACCCCCTATGTTAGGGATGGCTAAGTCGGGATTATAGCAGACGTTAGATTTTGGCGAAAACGGCCGTTTTCGCCAAAATCTAACGTCTGCTATAATCCTGTGGGCTGCCTTGTAAATATCGCGATGTGCACATCGGCGATATTTACAACGTAGCCCATCTGGGGTACGCCCAGTAACGCCCACTTTGCATCTCATTAGAGATGCAAGGATGGGCGTTGGGGGAAAGGGCGATAGTGCAAGGATTCACGCGATAGCGTGACCTTGCTGATTAGACGATAGAATTATCGCCGCTTTCCGTCCGAAAACGGACGCTAAAGCGGCGATAATTGACTATCGCCTGGTTGTTAATATGCCCCTAAATCTCCCCGTGCCTAACAAAAATGAATGTGCCCTTGTGTAACGTAACTGGTGCTCATGTAAAGCACTCCAATACCTTCGGGTCGAGTTCTCATATGTCCAATGACGATTTCTTCAAATATATGAAATGGTGGGCTAAAAAAGACAACGAGATAAGATCATTGTAAAGGCTAATTTTCTCATTCATTTTTGTATTCATGTTATGTTATTTATTTATATAACTGTGTCTAGAAAAAGAATACACCCGCTTGTCCTATTTAGTTTTGTTTTATTTTGATTGTTTTGATTTAGTCCTTCATATTTTTTAATTAAGTTTAATAATTCATTTGATCGACACCACTAATCTGGGTCTTAAGAATTGGTTTGTTAGAAATCAAACAGAATTGTATGCAAAAGAAATCCCTTGTAGGCACCTTTACCTGACATTAAGTCTCACCCAAGTCTTCGAGGGTATATTGGGTTACCCAATTTTTGAGAAATATTTAATGTACGGCACTCCATGTCACAAGGAGTTACAGATACGGCAGCATTTCTGACGTATCTGTAGGCACAGTAATGACGCATTGCTGAAGTGTGTCACAAAAGTGACGCAACTCCAGCAATGTGTCATTAAACATGGGCAAGTCCCATGTTAAATGTGCCTGCTTCAGTCTTACGCCTGCTGTGGGGCAGGCGTAAGATTTTGACGCAGTGGCGTCCTAGAAGTGACACAGTGAAATCTGATAGATTTCACTGCACCACTGATATGAGGCTTTTTGCGGGGGAACGCCCACCCTGCATACATTATACCTGACGCAGGTATAATGTATCGCAGGGCTTTACAAAGTGACGCATCTGCTTAGCAACATGGTGCATTTTGTACGCCGCGGGTGCATCACAAAAAGTGACGCATCGGCGGCACAAACGTTTTTCAAGGCCGCATAAATAAAGCCCGAACTTTATTACTTTTACTTTTTTTTTTTTTATTAAATGTCTTTATTACATTTTGAGTACAGAAAAATACAGTCACTGTTAGCAATGCACAAAGTTGGCAGTACAGTTCTTGTAGCCACAACCCCCGGTAAACATGCAAAACCATCAATTGTCATGCAATATTCTTAGCAAGGAGCCACAATACATGGCATTCATGATACCCTACAGTCCACGAGCCCAGATTCCCATAGGGGACCTTATGAGGAACATAACTGGTATTATAATGGCTCTCACGTGTCTTGCTCTAAGGTGCAAATGCACTCACGGAAGCAGGACCAGACGTCCCTGGGACGGGAGGTGGGCGGTTGCAGGCTGGCATAATCCTCTCCCATGCTCTCACATCTACTCAAGCTAGTCTTTAACAGAGGGCGGCCTGCTGCCTCCCCATCTCAAAGACATCTCCCTCTTGCCAAGCAATAGCGCCATAGAAACCAGCCGGCGGGTAGTCTTAGGGACTTCATAGGTGTACCCTAGCAGGGCCATCATGGGGTTGGGAGTCAGCTCACTGCCAGTCATGTCAGAGATTCGTTTATATATGTTGTCCCAGTAGCTCCCAATTACCGGGCAGGTCCAGGTCAGATGGGCAAAGTCTGCCCCAGGGGCTTGGATTTAATGCAATTAGATGGCCTGGTAGGGTCGAATTTAACGATGTCTTTAGGGGTAAGGCAGTATCTATGTAAATATTTGAAGTGTATCAGCTTGTGTCTGTGGCTGATGGAGATACGCTTTATTTGTGCGCAGCAGTAGCTCCATATATGGTCGGTAATCGGGACTCCCAGTTCCCTCTCCCAGACCTCCTGCACCCTGGTGGTGGTATCAGGCTTCATGGATATGCAAGCGTGGTATATTCTAGATGTCATGTGTCCGCCATCTGATGTCTTGATCACCAAGGATAAAGGTGGAAAATCTTCCGGTGAAAGCGGGTATGTGGGCAGAAGGGATCTGAGGGAGCTCTGCAGCCTTTTGAGGACAAAAAGGTCCATGTAGGAGGCATTGTGTGCGCCTGCATCTTCGGCGGGCTATAGGATATGGCCGTTGGGGAAGAGGTCGCCCAGTGTGTGTAGTGAGTATTTGTCTAGCGTGCGTTTAACCAGAGTTTCCCTAGTAGAGGGGATCCATGGGTTATCTGATATAGGGATGGCGTCAGAGTAGAGAAGGTCCCCGGGCAACATGCATCTCAGCTTGCGCCATGCCCAGCAGGTCGTGGATACAGTCTGTATGTCTTCAGTGTCCAGTGGTATTCCACGGGGCAATATCTGGGAATGGAGAAGTCCGTCCATCTGGGCGCGTTCTGGGCGTAGGTACGGGATGCGTGCATCTGGGTGGTACCAGTGATATGTGTAATGGCATTGGGCCTCAAGATAGTAAAGATGGAGGTCTGGGACTCCGAGGCCTCCTCTCTCTTAAGGCAATGTCAAGGTTTTCCACCTTATCAGGGGGCGGGCCCCAGCCCATATTAGCCACAGTACTATGCTGCGGAGGTTGCTAAACAATGTTTTTGGGAGTGGGATAAGGATGTTGATGAACATGTAAAGAATTCGTGGCAGCACCACCATTGTAATAATGGCCACGCGCCCCATCAGTGAGAGAGGCAGCTTCACCCATCTCTCCACCTGCGTATTCAAGGAGTCCACCGCTGGTCCATAATTACGTTAGAGGACCTGCTCCCTATCTCTATGCAAATATATGCCTAGATATTTGGTGCCGTCTGCTGCCCACCCGAGGGGGGCCTCTATCGACGGGGGTTTGGTAATGTCAGTGAGTGGGAAAAGTTCAGATTTTGTCCAGTTAATGTGTACAAATCTGTGTACAGATCTGTGACTGGGGGTGAGTGTCTGAAAAGTTTCAGCGCTCCGTCCATCATCTCCTTGTGTTTGCTTTGTTCGCCCTAAGTTGGCAGGGTATGCCCAGACGTGGGTCCCTTGCTCACTTTGCCACTGGATTCAAGCTAGCCTGGCTGATGAGGGCTGTTAGCCCGAAACCGGTCCCGGGATGCTTGTTTCCGGTCCAGAGAAGACATGGCTTGGCAGTTCGGTCTGGACTATTCCCATGAGGCACAGGGTCAAGACTGATTTGCATATAGCTGTGTCTGAACTGGGGTGGCGAAGTGAGCTAAAGAATGATGATGGATTCAACCCAGATCTGTGACTGGGGGTGAGTGTCTGAAAAGTTTCAGCGCTCCGTCCATCATCTTCTTGTGTTTGCTTTGTTCGCCCTAAGTTGGCAAGGTATGCCCAGACGTGGGCCCCTTGCTCACTTTGCCACTGGATTCAAGCTAGCCTGGCTGATGAGGGCTGTTAGCCCGAAACCGGTCCCAGGATGCTTGTTTCCGGTCCAGGGAAGACATGGCTTGGCAGTTCGGTCTGGACTGTTCCCATGAGGCACAGGGTCAAGACTGATTTGCATATAGCTGTGTCTGAACTGGGGTGGCAAAGTGAGCTAAAGAATGATGATGGATTCAACCCAGATCTGTGACTGGGGGTGAGTGTCTGAAAAGTTTCAGCGCTCCGTCCATCATCTCCTTGTGTTTGCTTTGTTCGCCCTAAGTTGGCAGGGTATGCCAGACGTGGGTCCCTTGCTCACTTTGCCACTGGATGCAAGCTAGCCTGGCTGATGAGGGCTGTTAGCCCGAAACCGGTCCCAGTATGCTTGTTTTCGGTCCAGGGAAGACATGGCTTGGCAGTTCGGTCTGGACTGTTCCCATGAGGCACAGGGTCAAGACTGATTTGCATATAGCTGTGTCTGAACTGGGGTGGCGAAGTGAGCTAAAGAATGATGATGGATTTAACCCAGATCTGTGACTGGGGGTAAGTGTCTGAAAAGTTTCAGTGCTCCGTCCATCATCTCCTTGTGTTTGCTTTGTTCGCCCTAAGTTGGCAGGGTATGCCCAGACGTGGGTCCCTTGCTCACTTTGCCACTGGATGCAAGCTAGCCTGGCTGATGAGGGCTGTTAGCCCGAAACCGGTCCCAGGATGCTTGTTTTCGGTCCAGGGAAGACATGGCTTGGCAGTTCGGTCTGGACTGTTCCCATGAGGCACAGGGTCAAGACTGATTTGCATATAGCTGCGTCTGAACTAGGATGGCGAAGTGAGCTAAAGAATGATGATGGATTCAACCCAGATCTGTGACTGGGGGTGAGTGTCTGAAAAGTTTCAGCGCTCCGTCCATCATCTCCTTGTGTTTGCTCAGTTAATGTGTAGCCCAGCGAGTTGGCTGAATTTGGCTATGTCCTAGATAAGTGGGGGGAGGTTATCTTCTGGGTGGTGTACAAACAATAGTATGTCATCAGCGTAGAGTGATAGTAATAACAGGCCATGCGTGAGTTGTAGTCCCCTATGTGCTGATTGTCTTGCAGTGTCCTAACTAGCGGGTCCATGGCGAGTATTAAAAGTAGAGGGGAGAGAGGGCATCCCTGTCTGGTACCACGGAGTATACCAATTGGGTCTGTGAGTGTCCCGTTGATCCGGAGGCGTGCTGTGGGTTTGGTGTATAAAAGCATGATCAATGCTAAAAATGGGGGAGGTATTCCCAGCTTTAACAATACAGCCCTTAAGAAAGGCCACTTGAGCAAGTCACAAGCCTTCCTCTCATCGAGGAGGGCCACTGAGGCTGATGTTTCCGGGGCAATCTTGTTGAGCACTGCGAACACTGTCCTAAGGTTAAGCGAAGTTGAGTGATGTAATGTAATGTAATGTAATGTAAGGGCTATTTGTAGAGCGCACTGTAACCCGCCGGGTATCCTGGCGCTGAGAGACGGAAAAAAAGCCTGTGACATAGGGCAGAAGGCATCATACTCTGGGAAAGAGCCAGGTTTTTAATTTCTTTCTGAACGGCATGAAGTCCGTCATCTGTCGCAACTCCGTGGGTAGGCTGTTCCAGAGCTTTGCAGCAGCAACACTGAAAGCTTGCCCCCCCAGTTTAGCTCTTCTGACCCTAGGCACTTTCACCCAATTGGCAGAAAAGGACCTAAGGCAACGAGTGGGAACATACCAACTAAATTTACTCTGCAATGGTATTGGCCCAAGACCATGCAGTGCCTTGAACACAACACAAAGGGATTTGAAGTGAACCCTCGGCAGAATTGGGAGCCAATGAAGGTCCGCAAGAGCCTGGGAGGGGGAGGACTGACGAGGTCTCATCAAGGCCAACTTAGCCGCTACATTCTGGATTCTCTGCAGTCTCCCCATTAAATATTTAGGGGACTCCAGTAGCAGGGCATTACAATAATCTAGCCTGCTCAGGATGACGCTCCTTACTACCAATGCACGAGTATGTGCCGGGAGCAAGGGAAGTACTTTCTTGAGTTCCCTAATAAGGGAAAAACAGCTCCCGACAGTCTTATTGACTTGATTTTCCAAAGTCAGCTTGTCATTGAAGCAAATTCCCAAGTTACGAACAGATTTAGAGGGTGCCAGCGGGGCATCAGCAGCAGTGGGCCACATGTTGGCTGGGAGGGGATGTGGCACTCTCCCACCTGCAATATAAAGGAACTCTGTTTTATCTGCATTAAATTGCAGGGAGTTATTTCTCAGCCAATATACCACACTCTGCATACATGCATGGAAGTTTTCCACAGAAAATGACTGTTCTCCCTCCCAGGAGAGAATAAGCTGGGTGTCATCCGCATAATTTACAAGACCTATGCCGTAGGATTTAATGACATCCACCAAGGGACGCATATAGACGTTAAAAAGAATAGGGCTGATTGCAGGGCCCTGCGGTACACCATGATGTATCTTGGTGAACTTAGACTGAAAAGGGGGGAGAGCCACAGCCTGACATCTGTCAGACAGATATGAGTGCAACCATTTCTGAGCCAGGCCCACTACCCCCACTCCTTCCAATCGTTCCAGGAGAACCTTGTGATTGACTGTGTCGAATGCGGCGGACAGGTCTAACAGGATCAGTATAGTAGATTGACCCATGTCCGCACGCAAACGAAGATCATCCAACACAGTCAGCAAGGCAGTCTCAGTCCCATGTTCTGGGCGGAAGCCGAATTGTCTGGCATCCAGTAAATTATTTACCTCCAGAAACTGGGAGAGTGTCCTGCTTACAAGGCGCTCCATGATCTTAACCGGATATGGGAGGAGCGAGATAGGCCTGTAGTTTTTTTGGCAGGCTGGATCAAGCGACGTTTTTTTTAGTAAAGGGGTTACAACTGCTTGCTTCCAGCAAGAGGGGACCATTCCACTACCCAGGGACTGATCGCATAGCTGCTTTAGCATAGGGAACAGCTCAGAGCCTAATGCCTTCCAAATCCTATGGGGAAGAGGGTCCAGTGGTGACTCGGAGGAAATCCCTAAGGCTATCCGAGTGAAATCCTCCACCGTAGGAATTTCAAAATGATCTAGAAGAGGCCTCTGATCTGAAACTTCATTCGTCCCCTTCCAGTCCTCCTTCCTGCCAAGTAGTGGACCACCAGCCCCACCAACTGTACTATCCCCTTCCATCCCTTTAATGATTTTGCAGATCTTATCTTAAAAAAAACCAGCCAAACTGTCACAGAGTTCCTGTGTTGGGGGAGTCTTATTTTTAGTACAATCGGGGCTGGCGATATCATTCATTATTTTAAAAACACTTTTGGAGCTATTAGGTGCCTTCAGGATTACATTTGCAAAAAATTCCGCTTTAGCGGAGGCGATATTCTTCTTATAGCAGAGGATTTTCTCCTTCCACTCAGCTTTATCTATATCCGAGTATCCCCTCCTCCACCGCCGTTCTGCTTGTCTGCAGCCAAGTTTTAACTTTTGTAGTTCAGCATTGTACCAAGGAGCAGAGGGTTTACCTACTTTTTTAACTTGTTTTTGTGGAACAAGCTGGTCAAGTTGATCATTGATCAAAAGACAAAAGGTGGTATAATTATCTTCCACCTGTTTCCCCGGGTCGAAAGATTCTTCCAGATGGAATACAGGGGCGGTACCAGCTTTCCTCAAGAGACCTTTCCAATCCCTACTAAGGGGACATCTGGTTTCCTTCACAGTTGCCGGACTGTTTTGCTTAATGTTGAATACATCAAATTGAACTAAATGGTGATCAGTCCAGCCAATCGGCAGAACATTTACCACTTCTATTGAGTCTTTCTCAGCAAAAATAAGGTCCAAGATATGTCCTCCTATATGCGTAGGTTCTACCAACCATTGAGAAAGTTGCAAATCCATACAAGATTGTAAGAGATTATTATACCCGGGGTCCATGCTCCCATTGGCCCACAGGTTAAAATCCCCTAATATAAGCAATCTGGCATGTGATGAGGGACAAAGCCCGACTGGGCTGGCGAGACAATCTGTTCCATTAACAGCGCCAGTCTGTTTGCCAGCACCTTAGCAAGGATCTTGTTATCTAGATTCAGCAGCGACAGGGGCGGTAAGTCATGCATTTATTAGGGTCTTTGCCTGGTTTGAATAGTACGGTGATAACTGCCTCATGGAGTGTGGGTGGGAGCTCACTGGTGCTTAAGGATTCGTTGTATAAAGTGAGGAGTTATGGGGCAAGTTGTTGTTTGAAGGCCTTATAGAGGGATCCAGTCAGTCCGTCCAGTCCGGGTGCCGTGATGGCCTGTGTTACTTGTTCTAGTGTTATGGGCTCGCTTAGAAAATCCAGTTGCCCGTTTGTCAACCACACCAAGGCTATGTCTGCCAGGTAGGGGGGATCTTAGAGGGAGCGCATGTATCGCTTGGGGAATATAAGTGTTGATAGTAAGCCATGAATTCGTAAACAATGTTTTCGCTACCAGTGATTGTGTCTCCTGAGTCCGAACAGAGTCCAGCTATGTAGTTCTGTTGTAGGTTCGGCGGAGTAGGCGGGCCAATGTGCGGCCTGGTCTTTCCCCCTCCCCATATCTACGTGCCCTGGTGTATCTATCCATATATTTTATCTCTCTTTCCGCTAGGTCACGGAATTCCGTTAAAAGGCTATTTCGCTTGTGTGCCTGGTAAGCCTTGTCCCCCATTTTCGCCCGGTCAAGCTCGTATATCGCGCCTTCAATTTCTTGCAGTTGGGAACGGATGTCTCGCAATATGCCTGCGTGTTTAGAAATGCATATTCCTCGGATATATGCCTTGAAGGCCTCCCATAAAACTGCCTGAGTGGAAACCGTGCCGGTGTTTAATTCAAAATACTCTGTAATGGAGTTTAACAAGTCGTTATGAAATGCTGGGTCCAGCAGGGCTTCCCCTTTGAACCTCCAACTGTAGGCTGCAGCGCATCTATTTGGAATTTTCAACTGTAGCAAGACTGGGCTATGGTCCGACAGCGTGCGGGGGAGAGCTGTCATGTTATCGAGCCATTGATGTACAGTTGTCAAAATAAATCAGTAGTCCAGCCTGGAGGCATGTGGTGAGGAATAGAAGGTGTATCCGGGGGTGTGCGGGTGGTGCGCGTGCCAAGCGTCCAACAATGAATAGGAGTCTGTAATATTTCGAAGTGCCTTCCGGGCCTGCACCTTACTGACCGGCTGTGTACTAGTTGTGTCTGCCCGTGGGAAATGTGGCATGTTGAAGTCGCCCCCTATTATTAGATGATCGGTCTCTAGGTTGTCCAGTCGAGTGTGCACCTCACGGAAAAATTCAGGGTCGTCAATGTTCGGGGTGTATATATTGACTATGAGGACCTCGTGGTCTGCTAACGTTCCCTGGACATATTGGAATCTGCCGTTAGGGTCCGAGTACCTCAGGAGTATGAACTGAAACAGGAGAAGTATCTATTCTTTCCCCACTGCCTGGCAAAAAGGTGTTCGGTGCGCGAGGCCAGATGTGTCTCCTAGAGCAGGGCAATTTTAATATTATGTCTGTTTAAATAGGCGAGAACTTGTTTCCCTCTCCGCAGAATGTTAATTCCACGTATGTTCCAGGATATTAAGGATAATTCTGTTGCCTTGTTCAATTCATTGGGGGTCTGCAACATTGCATGTGGTTGAGACCAATGTGCATCTTGTACAGCAGCGTGTGCATGAAAGTGAGTGTAGAGTGTAGTAGTGCCGGGCATACAGTGACTGCAATTCCAATAACAATAAAAAAACATTTCCCAATTACCCCATCCCCCCTCCCACACTAGACATAACGGCATCCAACGAGTCCCATGCATTCTAAAATAGCAAAAAAAAGAAGAACCCAGAACAAGAAACTTTCCAAAAGTAGAAAATTTTCCCCATGGGGGCGTGCCGGCAACTCGATTGAGGCTGAGGCTGCCCGTGTAGGACAGGATAAATGGCGTTGTAAATGAGCAACTGCTGCAGTAAGGACAGATACATATGCCTAGCAGACCAGTTGTTCCTCTCCCCCTCACCTTATAAGACTGATGCCAGTCGCTACGCCCAGCGGACGCGCTGAGGACAGGTAAACACTCTGACCATTACTTAAAACAGGAGCGCCTGGCAAAGGGCTCCCGCGACCTACAAAATTGCGCTTTAATCTCAAAACTTGCTCGTGCACTTCCCCGGTCCACCGCTGAGTAGTCAGTTTGAGTGGAGGGAAGCCAGAAAGCACGCACTCACCGGAATTGATTACTACTTCCGGTTTGGAAGAGGCGCAAAGGTCAGCAGACCAGTTGTTCCTCTCCACCTCACCTTATAAGACTGATGCCAGTCGCTACGCGCAGCGGACGCGCGCAGCGGGCGCGCCGCTGGCGCGCCAAAGGCAAGCCCGTCTGCGCCCGTCCGCGCCTGGACCGGGCCCAGGGCCACCCCCCCTGGCCTTTCCATTATGGCTCCCCACAATAAGACACTAACCTACACTTCTGAACAGCTCAAAATGATACTCAGCGCTAGCGAACACACACAGAGCTGCCCTCCTATCAACCTTGAGCCCACAGCTTATCATCACACCATCTGCTGCCCCAAATGCCCTTTCTCTTTAGACAACCCCCACCCTCCGCCTCTATCACTCACCAAGGCACATCCCTCAACCCAGGGAAAAATTCGTTCAGCTCTCATAAACGCTCGCTCCCTTCCCAGACACAAATACGAAATCCTGAATCTCCTGGAAGACCATAATTTGGACCTCCTTTTCATAACAGAAACCTGGGGTGACCCTTCCTGTGGGCCAGACTTCTGCACAGCAACGCCAGAGGGCTACTCCGCTTGTAGATTTGACACAACTCACAAAAAAGGAGGAGGACTTCCACTCATCCATCGAGAAAATTACTCTGTCAGGACTGCAATAATTCCCACCAAGATCTGTGAAGGTTTTAAAGGTATCCTCCTATACCGTCCCCCCGGCTCCCGAACGGAATTTCTTTCCTCCATGGGCTGCCTACTAGAGCTAGTAGCAGGAGAAAGCAACTTCTCCATCCTTGGAGACTTCAACTTCCATCTTGAAGCCCAGGACGACCAAGACACCTTAGCCCTTTTAGCCGAATTGGAGGCGGTAGGCCTCTCACAATTAGTCTCGTCCCCCACACACACCGCCGGCCACACACTAGATGGACTATTCTCTAACCATCAGCAAATCGTCCTAGAGAACATCCTCCCGTTGCCTTGGACTGATCATTGTGCAGTCCTTTTCGAAATCCAAAATAAATCAACTCCCCCTCACACCAACCTCACATCCCCCAGACAGTTTAAAGCGTGGAGCAACATTGCACCACTAGAGTTTAAATCTAACTTACTCACAACTCAGCTAGACCTCCCTCCTGACCCCGAACTCGCAGCCAACCACTACACACAATGGATTCAGGACGCTGTTAATACGGCGGTTCCCACCAAAAAAATGTCCAATAATAGGAAGACTATATCAGCTCCGTGGTTCAGCGAGTCACTTAGGCTCGAGAAACAAAAATGCAGACACCAAGAACGACGCTGGCGCCTAAACTACGATCCGGCTCAAAAAATCCTCTATAAACAGGCTTTAGCTAAATACAAACACCTCCTGATCACTGAGAAAAGCAATTTTTACCTCAAAGAAATTGAATCAGCGCAAGACTCTGTCAAACACATGTTCCAGGTAGTTACCAAGCTATCTGGACAAGGTTCCACCCCTCACACAATCGCCTCCTAAACACTCTGTAATTCGCTGGCTAGCTACTTCCAAGAAAAAGTCAGTAACATCTACGCTAACTTCACAGCCCATATTTCAACTGACACACGTACAGTAGCACCCAGCGAATCCATAAACTCTGCTTACCCTCGTAACTCTATCTCAATCGACAAACAACACTCTCCCTCACTAGAGGAATTTAGTCAAGTTTCCCCAGATCAGATCTCTCATCTACTCACAACAATCAAATCCGGATCTCCTGACGATCCTTGTCCCCCTGCCACCCTCAAATTGATCCCCGACATCATAGGCTCCAACTTAGCAATCATCTTCAATTCAATGTTCAGAACAGGCATATACCCCTCCATCTGGAAAAAAGCAGTCATCAAGCCCCTTATAAAGAAGAACAACCTAGATCCTACTGACACCACAAGCTACAGACCAATCGCCTGCCTTCCTCTCCCAGCAAAAATCGCAGAGAGAGTTATGAACACCCAGTTAGCACACTTTATCGATGAAAACCACCTACTAGACGACACCCAGTTTGGCTTCAGAAAGGGACACAGCACTGAAACTGCTCTTATCAAAGCATCGGATGAAATCAGAAAGATACTTGATGGAGGAGGGGCCGCGGTCCTCGTGCTGTTGGACCTCTCAGCTGCATTCGACACGGTCGACCATGCAACCTTGATCGACCGTGTCGCAGCCATTGGTATTTCTCATAACGCCAAGGCCCTCCTAGCCTCCTTCCTCTCCAACCGATCTCAATCAGTCACGCTTGGCAACTTCAACTCCCCCTCTTTTGCCCTTCCTTGTGGTGTGCCTCAGGGATCCTTGCTAAGTCAGACCTTGTTTAACATCTATGTGTCGGACCTGGCGAGGGTCATCAAATCGTACAACCTGGGCCTAACGTCATACGCCGACGACACGCAACTGGTGCTAGCGGTTCACAATGACGGTGTTAAGGTGGCAGCTAACTTCCAACAGGGAATGCTCGCCATCAGTACCTGGATGGCAAACAACTGCCTCAAATTAAATTCCGACAAAACGGAGGTGATGATCTTTGGCAATCTCTCCCTGCCTGGTCCCCTTCCTGGTGGCCAGCTAAGTTAGGATCACCTCCGTCACCTGTTTCAAAGGTGAGAAATCTAGGGGTCATCTTTGATAACAAGCTGTCATTTATGCACCATGCGAATGCAGTTGTCTCCGCATCCTTCTATATCATCAAAATGATAAAGAAACTTCTACCCTTCCTCCCAACTACTGCCGCTAAGACCCTCATCAGTACACTAGTCATGTCCAAGGTAGACTATTGTAATGGCCTATTCATCAATGCTCAAGAAAGAGTTCTAAATAAACTACAACTAGTGCAAAACGCAGCAGCCAGACTTCTGACAGGCACCCCCAAATTCAAACCAATTTCAAACATAGTTCGACAGCTTCACTGGCTGCCCGTTAGAAGCAGATCCAAGTTTAAGGCCCTTTGCATCGCCTACAAGGCAGTCCACGCCAGCGGACCTGAGTACCTAAAAAAATCCCTCTGCCCCTACAATCCCTCCAGACGTTTACGCTCCTCCACAGCAAACCTTCTGATTGTACCTCGCACAAAAAAAGCTTCTTGGGGTGACAGAACTTTCCTGTTCGCCACCACCAAACTTTGGAACAGTCTCCCCCTCCACATCAAGACAAGTCCATCCTTACTTACCTTTAGCAAACAACTAAAGACCTGGCTCTTTAATCAATAGTCAGCTGTGTCACCCTCTTCGTTCCAGTCCACAGCGCCGAGACACCTAAGGGTATTTGCGCGCTTTATAAGTTGCATAAATAAATAGGTAAAGTCCATAATTCTATATCTAGGAGGCGTAGGCTTTACGTTATATGTCAATGTGCAATGTTCCGTGTCCGGTGTACGGACTCATGCTGTGGCATCTTGTGTAGAAGGGGTGATTCTACGCGTATCTCCTTGCAGAAGGCTATGGAGTCTGCTGGTGTTTCCAAAATCCTAGGGCGGCCTTTATGTATTTGATACCCATTTTGCGAATTGTGTTTTTGACATCGCCATATTTTCGCCTCGCCTCCTGTACCATGGGCGTGAATTCGGGAAAAATAGAGATGGTGGTGCCTTGATGGTGTAGGGGGCCTTTTTCGTGCGCCAACCTGAGCGCGGTGTCTCTGTCTGTATAGTTGAAGAGCCGAGCTGTAATGTACATGGGGGGGTGCCCTCCGGCGGCCGCGGACCCAGCGAGCGGTGTGCCCCCTCCACCGCAAAAGTGGTTGAGAAGCTGGAGCGGTCAAATAGATCGATCAGAAGTTGCTCAACATAAACCTCGGGGCGTCCAATGTTCGTAGTTTCCGCCAGGCCCGCAATACGTATGTTATTTTGGTGGGATCTTGCTTCTAGATCCTCGTTCTTTATGGCTATTTGTTTCAGTACCTGTTCTGCTTTCTCCAGCCGCTTCTGCGTGCTAGTAGAGGCATCCTCCAAGTCAGAAACTCTTTTTTCGGCTTCTCCCAGGCGCACTCCTTGTCGGTCAATCCTTTCCCCCATCTTGTCAATATGCGAGTGTATCAAACCGTGCATCCATCGCATTGAACCCCGCCTTGAGCTCCGCCATCAGGGTTTCCATGTTGCCCGCTGGGATGTTGTCGTGTCTCCTCCTGGGGTGTTCCTCCGTGTCCGAGTGGGAGTCTTGGCGTTCTGTGGACTTGGCACGATCGAATGTGTGTCGGCGCTGCTTGGAGTCTGTGCTCCCCATATTTAATGGTTCGTCGCCCAATGCCACCGGTGCCGGAGGGTTCTCGTGCGTCCCGTTGTAGGAGAGTAGGATCTGCCTCTTATGTTGCCCCCACTTTTTTTCTGATGTTAGCACTGGTTTCTGGCTATAGTCTGGCTGGGTCCCTGCCAATCAGGGCCCCAGCCTCTCTGTTCTCTCTAAACGACATGGAGTGCACTCTAGGTGCACTAGTGATTGGATACTGTGGTGCCTTATGAGTCCCTAGTATATGGTACCTTAGGTGCCAAGGGCATAGGTACTTCACAGGCCTACCAGGGGCTGCAGCATGTGTTATGCCACCCCTGGGAAGCAGTCTAAATCTGACACCACAGGCCTGCTACTGCAGCCTGGGTGAGGTGATGCTAGCACCCCTCACTGAGATATAGGTTTCCTATATCTCTCCTGCACACACATATAAACCTATCAGTCACCCCTAAGGCAGGCCCTATCAATCCTGAGGGCAGGGTGCTTGGCTTCTATGTGAGGGGGTGCCTCTGCCTGAGCAGGGCCCCTCTGCAGCTCTCAGGGTCTATTCTCTGGTGCTGTTTGTGGATGCGGTTAAACCATATACTCTTAAGTGCATTATATCCTCGCGGTAAATGCTAACTTTGGAATGGCTGCATCAAAACATGTCGTGTTTGGTGTCAAACATCTTGGAATACTACCCCCCGCCAATCTTGGCGGCGGGGGTAGCATTCCACCCTTCTAGCGGGAGAAGACATGTACCTGCTGTGGAAACGCGGTAGAATCCTAAAGAGCCCTGGCATCACAAAATGGATGCCACCAGTCACAGACACTGGGCTGCCCTCCTGCTGATGACCGAAACTCACAGTGGAGGAAGCCCAACAATAGGCATCCTGTCACAGGGAGGTGTAACCACCTTCCAGACAGGGTTTAGTCTATTGGGGCTGGGTGGGTGCACTCTTAGAGTGCTTTGAAGTCCTGCACTGGGGGATCAGAAGGCTCCTCTGTGCATATGCCAGTTCAAACCAGCTCAGGGGCTACCTGCCCCTGCTCTGGCGCGAAACTGGACAAAGGGAAGTGGGTGTAGCCACCCCCTCCCTTGACCCTCCCATAGGTGGGGTCATAGAGCTAGTCCATCCCCTCTTTTTAGTATAAGAGGGGGAACCTTGCCATTGCAAAGCAGATAACCCCTGGACGACGCTCTACAGAAGAATCCTGGCCCTTCGATGTTCCACTACCTTTGGAAGACAGAAGAATCTCCCTTGGAGTCAAGGAGTGACTCCCCTGCTTGGCAGGCACCAAAAACGACAACGACGGTCGCAAACTACGCCGCTCCCGCCGGAGTCCGAAGTCCCTGCAGCCCAAGAAGTGGATTTCCTGACCTCTCCCAGGCCATCGTGAGTCCCCAGCGAAGCTGAGGCAAGTGGACCCCACGAGTAACGAGGAACCGCGACCCCTGGGTACCGTGCACTATTGTCGAGTGCAACCCCTTCACAACGTTCTACGAACTTGTGCTTTGGACCACGTGTGGTCCCGACCTCCAGCGGGAATCCCTCCAAAGATCAGAGGCCTACACCGTCCCGAGTGACCGTGGGCCCCTGTTGAGTGATTCCGCCCGAGGTGTCTTCGCGATCCCTTGCCCGCCGGCTTGTGGGTCCCCAGAAGACTTCTTAAAGAAACCAAAGGGCTCCCCTGGTTGCTCCAGGCCTGCCCTGACTTACCCTCGCTGGGTGAGTTCCACAGACCTTGCTGGTCTGCGCCATCGACTTTTCTTCATCTCCCCGAGACTTGCGGCTGCCAAGGCTTGTTGGCTCCGATCGAGTTTCCGACACCGCAGTCAGCTGCAGACGTCGAGGGACACACCGAATCCAGCTTCTGGTCGTCGTCGACGCCTCCTGGACCACGTGGCTGAAGAGTCAAGGCACCCGCAACCGACCTGAAGCGACCGACGACGGTGGGCATCCATCTTCCTTGCCCCGGGTCACTGCCAAGTGACTTTGAACACTGTCCCCTCTGCTTTCAGGTCATCCTTCTTCAGAATCCAGGCTTGGATTCCACCGGACACTTCTTCAGCTCCCGCAAGCAGCAAGTCTTCTTTGTTCGCCATTGAAAACGACGCCGCGACCCGACACCAAAGGACACCTGTGCACCCGGCTTCCCTGGGTGAGGTAACTCCAGCACTACGGTGCTCCTGTGGGTGTGGGCCCTAGAACTACTTACCCTGTAAGTGACTTGCTTGTAGGTTCTCCCGAAGTATCCTAAAACTCTTTATTTCCAACCGCGACTTGCCCCATTGAAGTTAACGGCGATCCGCGCCTGTGTATCCACACTGCACGCGGCCCCCGTGGGTCCTTTACTTACCTGCCTTGGGTGGTTTCGTGAGGCCCCTGCACTTCTGAAGGCCCTAGGCCTTGTCTCCCTGCAAGTCGTTGTTTCTAAGTCTCTTACTTAGTATATGGTCTGGTACGCCCCTAGGGCCCCAGCCATATTTTGTGCTTAACTTATTGTGAAACATTGATTTGTGCATATGTTTGTCTTCTAATCTCATAAAGAGATTAGTAGAGAGTTATTTAGAAATAAATACATATATATTTGATATATATACCTGTGTGGTGTCTTTTCATTTGGTGATTCAAGAGATTATATGGTAAAACAAGCTGCTTTACATTCCTCCGAGACTTAGCCTGAAGGCTGCTCTCCACAGCTACCACTAGGATAGCTTTCTTTAAAAGGTTGTCTTAAACCTATCTACCATAAGAGTCGATTTGCCCTGGTGCAAGGTGTCCACTTTAATTAGTGAACAGCATATACCAGGCCAACTTCTCACATTGGTGGGCAGCGTGTGGGATTCCAGCTTGCCATTGTTTTACCAGAAAATCTCTATTTGAATTACTAACTGAAAACCATTATAGGTACTCAAGGTACATATAAAGTCAAGCTTAGTATCAATAAGTTCTACTGAACTTAGAGCTGTGTTCCAAGGGATAGCACACCCTTTCCACAGCTCAAGCTAGGATCAGTAGGCCACAAACTAGTGTAGGTAGTACAACACTGCACAACACTAGAATGTCCTTAAGGGGTGGACCCAGTGGATCCACTCAGCCTCAGTATAAGGACATGGCTTTCTCTGACTTGAGAGCCATGTGTGTTGACAGACACCTGAGACTAGGACAGAGTCCCTCCACACTACACCTGATAGATCTGCTGACAGCAGATGACCTTAGATTGGCTCTAGGAGCTAAAGGGTTTGAATCAGTGGGTGGGTCAGTCATAGTATCTGGGTCAGATGATGAAAATCAGAATGACCAAGACTCTGTGATTGAAGGGCCAGGCTCCAAGGGGCCTGAAAAGGACAGAGGAATTCTCCCTAAGAGAACTGACAGAGAGGAGGAGAGGAACAGATCCCCTTCCAGGGAATCTGACCACTCTTATCACTCTGGCAGAGAATTTGTCCAGCAGAGGAGCTCATACTTTTCCTTAAGAGAGACCTCCTCTGAGAGAAGGTGCAAACTGCTCCAGTATGAGGAAGCCAGAGTGGCCCTCAGAACCAAGCAGTTGGCACTGGATAGAGAAGCCCTGGAGATCCAGAGAGCTTCTAGAAAAGAGGGGTTAGAACCCCCTGGTGGCAGCAACAGTGTCCCTAGAGGCAGAGAATATATTCCTGACCATAGGAACCTGAGCAAGGTTGTTCCTCCCTACCAGAGTGGGGATGATATCCACAAGTGGATAACTGCTATGGAGAGGGCCTGTAGAGTACAGCAGGTCCCCCAAAAGCAGTGGGCAGCAATCTTGTGGCTCTCCTTTTCAGATAAAGGAAGAGACAAGCTCCTCACTGTTAGAGAGGAGGATGCTGATGATTATGAGGTCCTGAAGAGTGCACTGATAGATGGGTTTGGCTTAACCACTGAGCAGTACAGGTTGAAGTTCAGAGATACCCAGAAGGCACAGACTCAGGACTGGACTGACTTTGTTGATTGTGCAACCAAGGCTCTAGAGGGTTGGCTGGTTGGCAGTAGGGTTACTGATTTCAAGGGATTGTATAATCTGATGATGAGAGAACAGATCCTAAATAATTGCCAGAACCAGTTGTTGCATCAGTACCTGGTGGACTCTGATCTGACCTCTCCCCAAGAATTGGGAAAGAAGGCAGACAAATGGGTCAGAACCAGGGTGAGGCAGAAAACCCAGAACCAAGGGGGTGACACTAAGAAGCAAGATCCTAAAGGCTCTGAGAAAGGTGGGGATAAGTCAAAAGACCAGAAGTCTTCACAAGGGCCCCAAAAATCTGCATCTGGTGGGGAGTCACAGTCCAACAAGGGAAAAGGCCAAAAGAAGCCCTGGTGCAAATTCTGTAAACAGAAAGGGCACTGGACTTCTGATTGTACCAAGTCCAAAGACCAAACCACCACCACTCCTGCCCCTAAGGCAACTGTGCCCCCTAGCTCAGCTACTGGTGGAGGTGGTACGCAGAATAAGGGTGTAGTAGGGTTGACCCTGGGTTCTGAAGTGGATTCTGACCTAGTCAGAGTGACCACTCAGGCAATGCTGATTTGTGAGGGAAACATTGATATGTCCTTCCTAGTAAGCCCCAGTAATCTGGGCAAGTACAAACAGCAGCCTTTGATAAATGGCAAACAGGCTTTGGCATTTAGGGACACAGGTGCTAGTGTCACCATGGTGGCAGAGGACCTAGTGGACCCTGGACAGATCATCCTGGGTGAAATGTACCAGGTGACCAATGCAAGCAATGTCCAGACCAACCATAGTCTGGCAGTTGTGAATTTCTCCTGGGGAGGGGTAACTGGCCTCAAGAAGGTTGTAGTCAGTGCAGACCTCCCTGTAGAATGTCTATTGGGCAATGATCTAGAGACTTCAGCCTGGTCTGAAGTAGAGTTATGGACTCATGCTGAGATGTTGGGCATCCCTGCAGAGGTATTTGCTGTGACCAGGTCACAAGCAAGAATGCATGACACTGAACCAGCTCTGGATCCTGGAACAATGGACCAGATGCTTCCCAAGAGGAGGAGCAGTAGGGTTAAGGCAGTGCCTTCCCCTCTGTCTCAGATCAAGGATTCACTTCCAGAGGGAGGTGAAGCAGAACCTGAAGAAGGAACTGCCCCAGAGGGACTTGAACCTGACCAGGTTGAGTTCTTGGGGGCAGGGGGCCCTTCCAGGGAAGATCTGAGCAAGGAGCAACAGTGCTGCCCCTCTCTTGAACCCCTCAGACAGCAGGCTGCTGCTGAGGCTGCTGGGAGTGCTAGTGGGTCCCATAAAGTTTATTGGGATGAGGGACTCCTATATTCTGAGGGTAGAGACCCAGCCCCTGGAGCCACCAGGAGGTTGGTAATACCTCAGAAGTTTAGGGGTTCCTCTTGACCTTAGCACATGATATCCCTTTAGCAGGTCACTTGGGCCAAAACAAGACCTGGGACAGGCTTGTTCCACATTTTCATTGGCCACATATGTCAGAGGACACAAAGGAGTTTTGTCGCTCCTGTGTCACTTGCCAAGCCAGTGGTAAGGCAGGTGGCACAACAAAGGCCCCCTGATACCACTACCTGTGGTGGGGGTACCCTTTGAAAGGGTAGGGATTGACATTGTTGGTCCCCTTGACCCTCAGACTGCATCTGGGCACAGATTTATCCTGGTGGTAGTGGATCATGCCACCAGGTACCCAGAGGCAATTCCCCTGAGGACCACCACAGCACCTGTGGTGGCAAGAGCCCTCATTGGAGTTTTCTCCAGAGTGGGTTTTCCAAAGGAGGTCATTTCTGACAGAGGTACCAACTTCATGTCCGGATATCTGAAAGCAATGTGGAAGGAGTGTGGTGTAACTTATAAGTTCACCACCCCTATCACCCACAATGCAATGGTTTAGTTGAACGCTTCAACAAGACCTTGAAAGGAATGATTAAGGGACTCCCAGAGAAGCTTAGGCGGAAATGGGACCTTCTTCTTCCTTGCCTTTTGTTTGCATACAGAGAGGTTCCACAGAAGGGGGTTGGCTACAGCCCATTTGAGCTTCTGTTTGGGCATCCTGTGAGAGGTCCACTATGTTTGGTAAAGAGGGCTGGGAGTTACCTCTCAAGCCCCCAAACAAGATGTGATGGACTATGTACTTGGTCTCCGCTCCCGGATGGCAGAGTACATGAAAAAGGCAACCAAAAACCTGGAGGCCAGCCAAGAATTGCAAAAAGCTTGGCATGACCAAAGGCTGTGCTGACTGTATACCAGCCAGGACAGAAAGTGTGGGTGTTGGAGCCTGTGGCCCCAGCAGCCCTCCAGGACAAATGGAGTGGCCCCCATACAATAGTTGAACAGAAGGGAGAAGTCACCTATCTGGTGAATCTTGGAACTCCCAGGAGCCCCCTAAGGGTGCTTCATGTCAACAGATTAAAGCCATATGTTGACAGGGCTGACATGGGCTTGCTCATGGCAACTGATGAGGACCAGGAGGAGGAGAGTGACCCTCTCCCTGACCTGCTCTCTCAGAACCCTGATGATGGGTCAGTAGATGGTGTTGCTTTGGCAAGCAGCCTCACTGACCATCAGCAAACTGAGTGCAGACAAGTTCTGCAACAGTTTAGACATATGTTTAGCCTGACCCCTAGTCAGACTACCTGGTGCACCCATGAGGTGGACACTGGGGACAGTCTGCCTGTCAAGAATAAAATCTACAGGCAACCTGACCATGTCAGGGACTGTATCAGGACTGAAGTCCAGAAAATGTTGGAGTTAGGCGTGATTGAGCCTTCAGATAGCCCTTGGGCTAGCCCAGTAGTCCTGGTACCCAAGCCTCATACCCAGGGTGGTAAGAAAGAAATGAGGTTTTGTGTAGACTACAGAGGCCTCAATGCAGTCACTAGGACTGATGCCTATCCCATACCAAGGGCAGATGAGCTGATTGATACTTTGGCCTCAGCCAAGTATCTAAGCACATTTGACCTAACAGCTGGCTACTGGCAAATCAGATTAGCTGATGATGCAAAAGCCAAAACAGCATTTTCGACCCCTGGTGGGCACTACCACTTTGTGGTGATGCCCTTTGGATTGAAAAATGCACCTGCCACTTTTCAGAGGTTGGTGAATAAAGTTCTGGCAGGGATGGAAACTTATTGCTCAGCTTATCTAGATGATATTGCTGTCTTTAGTTCCTCCTGGCAGGATCACCTGGTCCACCTCAGAAATGTTTTGGAGGCCCTGCAGAAAGCAGGCCTCACTATCAAGGCCACCAAGTGCTAGATAGGGCAGAGTCAGGTTGTGTACCTGGGCCACCTTGTAGGTGGAGGCCAGGTTCAGCCTTTGCAGAGCAAAATCCAAACCATACTGGAATGGGTTGCTCCAACCACCCAGACACAGGTGAGAGCCTTCTTAGGCCTGACTGGGTACTATAGGAGGTTTGTCAAGGGATATGGATCTATAGTGACCCCCTTGAATGATCTTACCTCTAAGAAAATGCCAAAAAAGGTTCAGTGGACAGCTAGCTGTCAAAAGGCATTTGAAGACCTAAAGCAGGCCATGTGCACTGCCCCCATCTTACAGAGTCCAGACTACACCAAAAAGTTCATTGTCCAAACAGATGCTTCTGAGCTGGGTGTGGGAGCTGTACTGTCTCAACTGAATGATGAAGGTCAAGACCAGCCAGTAGCTTTTATTAGCAGAAGGCTGACCCCTAGAGAGAAACGTTGGTCAGCTATAGAGAGGGAGGCCTTTGCTGTGGTATGGGCCCTGAAGAAGCTGAGGCCATACTTGTTTGGGACTCACTTCATAGTTCAGACTGACCACAAGCCCCTCCTATGGCTAAAGCAGATGAAAGGTGAAAACCCAAAACTTTTGAGGTGGTCCATTTCCCTACAGGGGATGGACTATACAGTGGAACATAGGCCTGGGACCCAACATGCCAATGCAGATGGACTCTCAAGGTATTTCCACTTTGAACACGAAGACTCAACTGGTCAAGGTTAGTTTAGTGTCCCTACGTTTGGGGGGGTTGTGTAGGAGAGTAGGATCTGCCTCTTATGTTGCCCCCACTTTTTTCTGATGTTAGCACTGGTTTCTGGCTATAGTCTGGCTGGGTCCCTGCCAATCAGGGCCCCAGCCTCTCTGTTCTCTCTAAACGACATGGAGTGCACTCTAGGTGCACTAGTGATTGGATACTGTGGTGCCTTATGAGTCCCTAGTATATGGTACCTTAGGTGCCAAGGGCATAGGTACTTCACAGGCCTACCAGGGGCTGCAGCATGTGTTATGCCACCCCTGGGAAGCAGTCTAAATCTGACACCACAGGCCTGCTACTGCAGCCTGGGTGAGGTGATGCTAGCACCCCTCACTGAGATATAGGTTTCCTATATCTCTCCTGCACACACATATAAACCTATCAGTCACCCCTAAGGCAGGCCCTATCAATCCTGAGGGCAGGGTGCTTGGCTTCTATGTGAGGGGGTGCCTCTGCCTGAGCAGGGCCCCTCTGCAGCTCTCAGGGTCTATTCTCTGGTGCTGTTTGTGGATGCGGTTAAACCATATACTCTTAAGTGCATTATATCCTCGCGGTAAATGCTAACTTTGGAATGGCTGCATCAAAACATGTCGTGTTTGGTGTCAAACATCTTGGAATACTACCCCCCGCCAATCTTGGCGGCGGGGGTAGCATTCCACCCTTCTAGAGGGAGAAGACATGTACCTGCTGTGGAAACGCGGTAGAATCCTAAAGAGCCCTGGCATCACAAAATGGATGCCACCAGTCACAGACACTGGGCTGCCCTCCTGCTGATGACCGAAACTCACAGTGGAGGAAGCCCAACAATAGGCATCCTGTCACAGGGAGGTGTAACCACCTTCCAGACAGGGTTTAGTGTATTGGGGCTGGGTGGGTGCACTCTTAGAGTGCTTTGAAGTCCTGCACTGGGGGAGCAGAAGGCTCCTCTGTGCATATGCCAGTTCAAACCAGCTCAGGGGCTACCTGCCCCTGCTCTGGCGCGAAACTGGACAAAGGGAAGTGGGTGTAGCCACCCCTCCCTTGACCCTCCCATAGGTGGGGTCATAGAGCTAGTCCATCCCCTCTTTTTAGTATAAGAGGGGGAACCTTGCCATTGCAAAGCAGATAACCCCTGGACGACGCTCTACAGAAGAATCCTGGCCCTTCGACGTTCCACTACCTTTGGAAGACAGAAGAATCTCCCTTGGAGTCAAGGAGTGACTCCCTGCTTGGCAGGCACCAAAAACGACAACGACGGTCGCAAACTACGCCGCTCCCGCCGGAGTCCGAAGTCCCTGCAGCCCAAGAAGTGGATTTCCTGACCTCTCCCAGGCCATCGTGAGTCCCCAGTGAAGCTGAGGCAAGTGGACCCCACGAGTAACGAGGAACCGCGACCCCTGGGTACCGTGCACTATTGTCGAGTGAAACCCCTTCACAACGTTCTACGAACTTGTGCTTTGGACCACGTGTGGTCCCGACCTCCAGCGGGAATCCCTCCGAAGATCAGAGGCCTACACCGTCCCGAGTGACCGTGGGCCCCTGTTGAGTGATTCCGCCCGAGGTGTCTTCGCGATCCCTTGCCCGCCGGCTTGTGGGTCCCCAGAAGACTTCTTAAAGAAACCAAAGGGCTCCCCTGGTTGCTCCAGGCCTGCCCTGACTTACCCTCGCTGGGTGAGTTCCACAGACCTTGCTGGTCTGCGCCATCGACTTTTCTTCATCTCCCCGAGACTTGCGGCTGCCAAGGCTTGTTGGCTCCGATCGAGTTGCCGACACCGCAGTCAGCTGCAGACGTCGAGGGACACACCGAATCCAGCTCCTGGTCGTCGTCGATGCCTCCTGGACCACGTGGCTGAAGAGTCAAGGCACCCGCAACCGACCTGAAGCGACCGACGACGGTGGGCATCCATCTTCCTTGCCCCGGGTCACTGCCAAGTGACTTTGAACACTGTCCCCTCTGCTTTCAGGTCATCCTTCTTCAGAATCCAGGCTTGGATTCCACCGGACACTTCTTCAGCTCCCGCAAGCAGCAAGTCTTCTTTGTTCGCCATTGAAAACGACGCCGCGACCCGACACCAAAGGACACCTGTGCACCCGGCTTCCCTGGGTGAGGTAACTCCAGCACTACGGTGCTCCTGTGGGTGTGGGCCCTAGAACTACTTACCCTGTAAGTGACTTGCTTGTAGGTTCTCCCGAAGTATCCTAAAACTCTTTATTTCCAACCGCGACTTGCCCCATTGAAGTTAACGGCGATCCGCGCCTGTGTATCCACACTGCACGCGGCCCCCGTGGGTCCTTTACTTACCTGCCTTGGGTGGTTTCGTGAGGCCCCTGCACTTCTGAAGGCCCTAGGCCTTGTCTCCCTGCAAGTCGTTGTTTCTAAGTCTCTTACTTAGTATATGGTCTGGTACGCCCTTAGGGCCCCAGCCATATTTTGTGCTTAACTTATTGTGAAACGTTGATTTGTGCATATGTTTGTCTTCTAATCTCATAAAGAGATTAGTAGAGAGTTATTTAGAAATAAATACATATATATTTGATATATATACCTGTGTGGTGTCTTTTCATTTGGTGATTCAAGAGATTATATGGTAAAACAAGCTGCTTTACATTCCTCCGAGACTTAGCCTGAAGGCTGCTCTCCACAGCTACCACTAGGATAGCTTTCTTTAAAAGGTTGTCTTAAACCTATCTATCTACCATAAGAGTCGATTTGCCCTGGTGCAAGGTGTCCACTTTAATTAGTGAACAGCATATACCAGGCCAACTTCTCACACCCGTGCTTTGCGGGGAGGGGGGGGCTTGCAGCTGTAAGATGCTATGAATTGCGGGTCTCAGGATGGGCCAATGCCAGGGTCCTGATGGGGTCTTGGTTCCCAGATTTTGCCTTAGAAAGGCCCCCTGATGGTGCCTGTTAGCTGCCTGAGCCTGCCAGGGGTCAGCTTTATCAGTATAGCAGGTTAGGAGGCGTGTGGGGACCCTCCTTGAGTAGCTCTACTTCTCCCCCTCATCCAATATGTCATCTGGCTTCCCGTGTTTGAGGAGAGAAATGGGGAGCAGCGGGCATTGGCGGCTTGGCTTATAGGGCGTCTGGCATGCTGCAGAGTGTCGGCGGTCATCAGCTGCTCCCATCACCTGGACTTCAAGGTGGAGAGAAACAGCAGTGCGAGAAGGCGGGCGTGTATGTCAGCGAGGCCCGTCGGCTTCAGCCTCAGGCTCGCCCGCGTACCCTGTCACCGCAGGGCCTCCGAGGCGGTGCCGACAGCACCCGATCCTCTCCCCCTTCACCGCTCGCCGTGCCCCCGATTTCGCCCGCGGATCAATCCCACGTCTTCCGGGTGTGCGGTGGAGATCACTGCTGGAGCAGCTTTGTTTTCATGGCTGCATGGTGTGGTTTGGAAGCAGTTTACAAGTGGTTACGGGCCGCCCGCACCAGAGCTTCAAGAGTGTGCGGCCATCTTGACGGCAGTCGCGGCCACGCCCCCATTACATTTACTTTAACACGTTACAAGATGTTCTTTTTTAAACGGCATCTCAATTATTCCAGGTTGTGGCTCCACTTTGAATGAAGAATTGCAGATCTATAGAATTGTAGCATGTTGCTCCATATCACATAAAAGATACTGAAGGCCCATTAGGCTAAAAAAAAAAAAAAAAAGACATGGTATTAGGAGGGAATATTGGTTCCTAGAGCTTCTGTGAAGTCTGTTGCTGTTGGAAAATAAAAGTTAGAATCATATATTTTAGATGTGTCTACCAGAGCAGGTTACAGTATTTCCAGCAAGGCTAGCCCTTCACACTATACTGAACAGCAAGTAGTGCTTGGATGTGCCTTCAGGTTAGCGCTATATACTAAAATCTAATCGCTATAGTACACAAACGTTTCTAACACGCGTGGGGGGCCTCTGGAAGAAGGGGATTTGGGAGATTATTGTGTTTTCTTGAGTGGTGATTTCAGGTATTACCATGTGCCTGTCCTTTCCGAGCTAAATGGTGCTCATAAATCAAAACTGCAGGTCTGTGAGCCCAGCAGATTGTGTGTGAAACCAAGAGACTACACTTCCTCCTCATCTCCTCACCTCTGCACCCTTCCAGTGTGGCTAATAGTGGTCACTTTATGGTCAAACATGGCAAGGAGCACGGGGAGATGGCTTGGATTAATCGAGAAAAAGGCTAGCTCCTTTTACAGGGCAGGACAGGGAAAGCGCAACATTAAGAAACAACTATACCACCCTCCATGGATTAAAATATTTCATGGAGACCTTAAATGTGTGACCAATCCAGAGATACTATGAATGTAAGGTACTCCAACAAACCTTAGCTGCTTTGAAGCAGTTATTTGCGCTCTAAACGATATACAAAAAAAAGCAAATACAAGACTAATATTGTGTGCCAGTCCTTTCACAGCTGAAAAGGTTCTCGTAAATGTGCAAAAATTAACTTTGTCAGCAATGTGCTTCTTTCAAGATGTTCTTTTTTGAGCCCCATACCAACCACCTTTTTTTTATACTTAATTTAATGTAACACTGACAAGACAAGACAGACCATGCTATACTATACTATAAAATGACAGGCCATACTATACTATAAAATAACAGACCATTACTGTACTATAACATAACAGACTATACCATACCATACTATAGAACAAGAAGTCACACCATACTATACTATACAATGCCAGACCATAACATACCATGACAGCCCTTACCATACCACACGATCCCAAACTAAACTATACTATACAATGACAGGCCACACCATACCATTCCATAGGTATTCAGACAAAATATATATTAAAAAAAAATATTGAGGAGCAGAAATATTGAGTTTAAAATATCGTGATGCACAAATACCGTGTGCAAAAATATCGTGGACAAGAATATCGATTTTAAGGTAAGTAATATTGATGTTAAAAATATGTACGTTGTTAATATCGATGTTAAAAATATCTATATTGTTGATATCGTTTACAAAAATGTAGTTGTTAATAATATCGTTTTTAAATTATTTTTATGTATTTTAGTATATATTTTCATTGTATATGTTATAAATTGTTTGTATAATTGTTAATGTTTTTTTATATAGTTTTTGAATTTTTAGTTTTCAAATTTAATTTAATAGTTTATTTGCATGTTTAATGCTGTAGGGGGTTGTGGAAGTTAAAGGGGTACAGGGTGGGAAGTACATTAAATAAAATTAATAATTAATAGTAAATATTTAATTGGTAATTAATTATCTTAATTGTGTAAAAATATTTTTTAATTACGTTAAGTTTTAGGTGCGGGCTGTGGGGTTTGTAGGGGTATAGTGTTGGAATTAATTTAATTATAATGATTTAATAATTCATTTAAAATTATTATTATTATTTAATTGATAGTTAAATATGTAAATGGTGTAATTAATTAAATTTTGTATTAATATGTTTGGCGTTGGTTGTGGTTTTTGTAGGTGTAAAGGGTGTAAAGGAAATTAATTATAATAATGTTAATTATTAATAATTATTTGATTGATCATTGATTATGTAAATTGTTTAATACATTTTTTTTAGTTATATATAAGGTGCGGGTTGTTGTGTTTGTAGGGATAAAGGGTGGGAGGTTCATTAAATATAATTTATTTATTATTAATTGTTTAATTGCTAATTCATTATGTAAAGTATGTCATTAGAATATTTTTTTAATATATATTAGGTGCGCGTTGTTGGGTTTCTAGGGATAAAGGGTGAGAAGTTAATTAAATATAATTATTTTCTTATTAGTTAATTACTATTAATTCTTTAATTGATAACTAATTATGTAACATTTGTAATTATTATAATTTCAAGATATATTTTCAGTGTATGTTCTTTACTTTGTGGAGGTATAGGGTAGGAAGTTAATAATAAACGTAAAAATAGTCATTTATTGTTTAAAAATTGTGTTATTTATTATGTGGTGTTAATTGTATTATGCATTTTAATTGTAAATAACATTATATTTGTTGGTTGTTTTAATTGTGAAAATATAGTGTGTTATTTTGATTATATTATCATTATTTGTTTTAATTTGAGATATATTTATTAAATATTGTAATAAATATGCAATTGTTTTCATTTAAAAAATGTATTTATATCGTTTACATTTAAATATTTATATTTGTTTTTATTTAATGTAGTTGTTAAAATATTTTGTTTGAAGTGAACTACTCTCTCTCTCTACTGTTGCACAGACTGAAGTGGGAATAGCACATTTTACTGCTCTGCTATCCAACACTTTCTCTATTGTTGCACTGACTGGAATGGGAATAGTAAATTGTTACCCCCTACTGAAGTGGTTCCCAAACTCTGGTCCGTGGACCCACAGGGGTTCGTGACACATTCCCAGGGGGTCTGCAGGCAGAAGTTTTAAAAGCATTGCAAAGTTCCTTGCAGGGTGCCACCCACCTGAAACACCCCAGGTAAATAAATATTTGTTTGTTTTAAAGACACACTCCTGAAAGGACTAAAAAACAAAATCAGGAGTCACCCACCATAATTGGCTGTGTCAACCACCAAGATACTTCAAAATGTTCAGATGGATGCATAGGTCAAGAAGCAAACCTAGCTCAGGGGTGATCTGACCGGTGCCTCATTTGCACTAAATGCTGCTGTCACTCTCATTTTAGGTAGTCTTAAAAGTCTTGGTACAAGAGAAACATTCAACAGAAGGAGGCACTCTGCATAGTACCTCGACCGCTGTATGCCAGTCCAGCCACCAGTGCTATTACTGCCTGCTACTTCACAGTGTACTAGCCCCTCCTTCCTTAGAGCAGCACTTTTGAGCTAGATTTAGGCTACTTCTTGTTTGGCTTGGGGCTATAGGAGGGCTTGAAAACATAACATTTCCTAGTTATCGAGAAGGAAAGGTTCAATTCTATTAAGGACTTGGAGGCAAGGATTATGCGTATCTTTCTTCACTTTATTAAATAGCAGTTGTTTTAAAAAAACACGATTTTCTTCAAGCGAAAAAATACCAAACTACATATCCCAGCAAACTCTGGGAACCGATAAGCATAGTAACAGTCCGCCTTTCATAGGACTGGTCCGTGTATATGATGTTGTGGCATCCCTTCCTGTTCCTCTTCTTCACGCAAGGAAGTTATCCTTTGCTACATTCACTATTCATTCTTCTGGCTACCGAAGGATTAAAGGGAAATGCTATCCAGTTCTTTCTCGTTAATTTTGAGCTACACTATTAATGAAAAAGCATGATATTGTAATCTGAGAGTCATTAAATGGAAATCTGTCTCATCATTTTTATTCTTGTTCTCCACTGAAGTACATTTTCTATTCACTAAAGAAGACAAGATATCGGAGCACACAAATGGAAGTCCATAACTTATTGTAATTTAGGACCATTAATGCATTTAGGAGTCCAGTGGTGCGTCGTTCAATATTTATTCTTCATATTCATTGCTTGTGTTAAACAAATACGCAGCATCAAAATACAACGGCAGCCGACATGTGTTTCGTCTTCGCAACTTTTTCAAGGCTGGAAATAAGTAACTGCACCTAATGGGTAAAATTGCGCAAGGTCAGAGAAAATTCGATATTGATCTGCAGAGTACCGGTGCATTTGTAACACTAAGAGTCGTGGCATGAGTTAACAGATGTGAGGCCTCTCTAAATAAAGAAACTGTGGGCCTGTCCCATGGACGTCCTGAGACAGGTGGTCCGAAGAGTCGGAAACGTCTTGGTATTAGTCAAGACAGTGTTTCTCCATCAGAGTTTAGGTAGGTTGAAAAGGCCTTGATAAGCCTTGTAAGGTAGAATCCTCACAGTGGCCAATGTCTAATGCGCTGTGTCTGCGGAGATCGTGTTTAAATAATATGGGGTGAACGCAGTATGTCCAATAGACTAATACCAAGACTTTTCCGACTCTTTGGGATTCATAATATCCTCCGGTCTACCACCTACCTGAATTTCCTTAGAAGCCTTAGCCCCTCTTGTGGAATGGGCACTGAACGTTTTGACATCTATACTTGCCTCCGCCAAGATCCACTTTACCCACCTTGCAATAGAAGGAAAGGAAACAGCCTTGAATGGCTTTTTTGCTGAAATGAAGAGTTGCCTTTCTCCCGCCGACCTTACCTCTGCAGTCATGTCCTCGGAGGCAGCCAACCACACACAACTTAGGGGTATCATTAAAAGCTATATCATTAAAAGCAGGATAAGATACCAACCTGGTATTTGTTTTCGTCCTTCTAGATACCGTAAACGTCACACCCTCCAGTGTGAATATGCATGCAAATGCAATGCTCTAACATCAGAAACTCTCTTACATGAAATCAAACAAGAGCATCACCAGCTTAACTGACAATTCTTTTCGGTTAAGGTACTGATTGTTCTTCCAGCCCAAAAGGAGTCTTAGAACAAGATTAACATCCCACAAGCCTGAATATCTGGGTTCCAGGGGCTTTGGTGGTCAGATACCTTTAATCAATTTACAAATCCAAGGATGATCTCCCACCGGTACATCGTTAATGGGAACATGGCCCGCGGAGATAGCTAATCTGAAGGAGATCACAATATGCTGGGTGATGATGAAAGTTATATTGGTAGGCCCTATGATAACTTCATCAGAGTCGGAAACCAGGCCTGCGAACTCCATATCGGTGTCACCAGAACCAGCGATGCCTTCTGACATCTGACTTAAGACGTGTAGGAAGTTGGCTCTGTATATACTGTACCAAAGTAAGGTATAGTGTGCACAGAGCCCAGTGGATCCCCACAAGCTTACAGAGGCTTAAGTAGATAATGCTAAAAGCTCTATTTGTGGTAGTTTGGTCGAGCAGTTAGGCTTATCAGAGGGTTGTGTTAAGCATTTATTATACACACTAAGGCAATAAATGGTAGCACACACTCAAAGACTGAATCCAGACCAATTGTTTTGTATAAAAAAGTTATTACTTTGTTATTTTATTTCTAAAACCAAGAGGAACTCAGTTTGCAGGTAAGTAACAGTTACAAAAGCAGTAATATGTTTCAAATCAGTAGAATATGCTTTACAGTAATAGGAATACTTTTGCAGAATCAGTTTAAGACAGTAGAAATTTGTAATAGAAATAGTTAGACTTTTGTATGCAATAGGTTTGTAAATGCAATGCAGTCCCATGGTAGAAAAACAGTAGTATGCTTTAACAGGTAAGTACACAACTTACTCTCCCGGTCTCCAGAGGTTTAGATCAACACTGGGCAAGGTTCAGTTCAAGGTAAGTACTGCACCAGCAGTGGCACTGGGGCGGCCGGTTGCAGAGGGTACTGGGCCCAAGGTAAATCAATGGGGGCTGGGGGCACCTTGCACAGGCACAGTTTGCAGGTAAGTACCCACCATTTCAGGGCACAGGCCCCTGGGTTTAAGAAAAGCACAGGGGGGGGGGGGGCATAAGGCAGCTCCAAAGCTACACCATCAGCGGCACAGGGGCGGCCGGTTGCAGGATGCAAATGCGTTTCAATGTGTAATCTAGGTCGCACAAAGAGGCTGCAGGCTTGGCTCAGGAGGCTGGATGAAGGTGACCACTGGCTGGCAGGTAAGCTAGAGTGTAGGGTATGGTCGAGGCACAGTCAGTTGGGCTCCCCAAGGCCAGAGGGCTGATGATGCAGGGGTACCTTTTAGTGTTGGTTTCTTTGTTGGAGCCGGACGCGGTCAGGGGGACCCTTCTTGTAGAGGCTGCAGATGACTTTGTGGGGTCCATGAGAGGTCATCCACCAATGGAGACAAGGTGAGGATTGCTAGGGAGATGTCACTGGACAGGTAGTAGCTCTAGTCTAGAACATAATGACTGACTTCTGGAGGAAATTCATCGATACTCCAGATCTCAGCCTCCCCCCTCATTCCAGAGTGATACTAGACTGAGTAGAGAACTTCTACGAATGGTGCCTAAATCATACGACGGTGGTTTCCAAACTGTCATAGACACAAGTAGCGCTGCTAGTGATTTAAATGAGCTGGAGGACACACCACGATGCGAAGGCGCGTACCCTACTATAGATTTTAATATCTCAACACACGAAACTCCCGCGATAGGGCAAACAAGCATAGCTATAGTATCTTGGAACGTAGCTGGCCTAAAACAAAAGCTTGATGACCCCAATTGGCATAGCTACATAGACAAATTTGACATCTGTCTTTTCCAAGAGACATGGTTATTTACGCCTCCACATTAGTTAGGTTACAAAACATATTATAAGAATGCAACTTCCAAGCAGAGAGGGAGACCATCGGGGGGCCTTGTAATATGGATCAAAATAACACTGGGGATGCGATCTACGAATGTTACTATAGATTCCACAGACCTGCTGGCAGTGTACCTAAATGATAACTACGAAAAACTGTATTTGTTTAACATCTACAATAGACCAATTAGGCAGACATTAAATTCTGAGATTATCAACAAATTAGGCAGCTTTCTGGAACTTGTAGACCCTATTGACACAGTGATTGTATGTGGGGACTTCAGCTGTGCCTATGAGCCACTAAATGGATTAGAAAACGCCACAGAAGAAGAGGATACGGCCTTAGGCTTGCCTCAATTGGTGGCAGGGCCATCCAAACCTTGTACTAATGCCGCACTACAGATAGTACAGCTTACTATAGAACACCGTCTAAGGGCATGTAATGGAAGGGTATTAAGCAATGGGGACAAAACAGCTTCTCTTAATACTTTCAAGCGTGGCAGTACACAGTCGAGAATCGACTATATAATGCATAGCATCCACAGCTGGAGCAGAATAGTGAGCTTTAAAATAGAGATGAGGGACGATGGCAACCACCGACCATTATGTTTGGAAGTAATAGGCCAACTAGTAAGGGACGATCAATCAAATATCTGCATGCAAAATGTCCACCCCTTAGAAGGGAATAATCGAAGAACAATCAAGTGGCCTAAGATCACAGGTACCACAGAGCTCATGACAAGTATCTACAGTACTTTTGCCGAAGTAGTGGGTGAACACCTAGAGATAAGTGATTTGCCCGTAACATCTATGCACACTGCCCTGGTCTCAAAGCTAGAGCCCCTCCTCACTAAAAATATTGTGAAGAACTCGAAACCCAACCCTAAGGCGGTGATTAAAGGCAAACCCATGGTATACAACAGAATGTAGAAGATCTAAGACAGCTCTACTTGAATCAATAAAGCAGGGAAGTGCAGATTCAGTAAGGAGCACCAAGGATGCTCATCGGAAAGTATTGGCTACCGCCAAGAGGAACTGGGAGGAAAACAGTTGGCTTGATCTTTTGCAGGCAGCAAAAACAAACAATTTGACAGAGTTTTGGAAAATTATAGCATGCAGGGGCAAGGACCAGGCACGAAGGACGGAGCACTATTTGGACTCGGCAGTTTGGACCGACCACTTCACTGACTTGTAATCCAGTTTTCGGCCCATTGTAGCCCTGAGTGGAGATAGAGGGCCTGTTAATATCGAGGGAGATAGTGGGGTAATCGTTTTCTCACTGCAAGAAACCGGGTATGCTATAAATACCATCAAACCGGGAAAAGCGCCGGGATTAGATAGACTCCCTGGTGACTTATTCAAACATGATAAAAAGGTATGGGTCCCATATGTTAATGCTCTTAGCAACGCAATATCAGCAGGTGCTCCAATACCGGGAACGTGGAAAGGGGCTGAAATTGTTCCTAGCCACAAAAAGGGCAGTAAACATAAACCTGCAAATTACAGGCCAATTAGCCTGATAGACGTACTTCAAAAAATTTACGCCAGGCAGCTACTGAATAGGCTTAATGACTGGATAGAGACCAATAACATATTGTCTCCATACCAGGCAGGATTCAGATCTTGCACTAGCACAATAGACCAAGTCTTTAGACTCTTGTGCATTATCTGGAAATATGTTAAGATCAGAAAGGGCCATATTTATGTGGCATTCGTTGATCTGAGGGCAGCTTTCGACCTCGTACCTAGATGTCTACTATGGGATTCACTCAAAAAACAAAAAGCTCCCCCCAGCCTGGTCATGCAGCTAAAAAGGCTACACAACGGAAACTATGCTAGAGTCCGTTGGGGCATGAATGGGGAACTCACAAAGCCAATCCCGATAGAGAGAGGAGTGAGACAGGGTTGCGTACTTGCCCCCACCCTGTTCTCACTCTATATTAACGACGTGGTAAATTACTTACAAGATCAAGCAAATGACCCCCCAAAACTGAATGGGAACTTGGTACCGGCGCTGCTTTTTGCAGACAATACCATTTTGATATCACAGACCATAAAGGGGCTACAAAACATGCTGAATGGTTTTAACAGATATTGTGTCGAAAAGGGTTTAGAAATAAATGCAAACAAAACCAAGTACATGGCCATAAACCCACAAAAGGGCATTAAAAAGAACCTTGTGCTGGGGGGCGTGGTCTGCAGCCCAAGATGGTGGTCGCTTAAGCGACGAGCTCCGGCCCGGGGCTTTGAATCCGTTACATTATCCGTCATTCCCTACCTTGTCAGACGGTGTTTCCAGCGCTGAAGAACTGTCCTCACTGGCGGGCTGCCTCGACGGTCCTTTGCAGACGCCTATGACCCCTGCGGAGTGAACTGAGGGACGGCGGCGCTTCCCGGCCTTTCCTATGGCCTGCTGGGAGATTGGAGCCACGGACTGCCCTGAGGGCGGGATGGGCTGAGTGCGCCTGTCCCCGGCTGCGGAGGTAACTTTGTTTCCCGGCCCCGGGGCCTCCGCACCCTCTCTGCTGCAGATTGCTTTTGCCTGCACCCTGCACTGGCTTGCTGGTGGGCTCCGGATCGCTGCTGCCGCCGGAGGGAACGTGTGACGCACCGGTGTGCTGGTGCGACACTGCCCGCCGTAGCGGGGACCCCCCGGGGGAGGCCCCTGTTGGAGACAGGACCGCTTCGCGCCACGAATCGGTGGCGGGTCCCCTGCTGTGCCCGCGTTGCTCTACTAGACCGAGGGACGGCTGGGGGAGCTGGACTGATGCTCCCTGCTTCCCCCGCAATATCGAGGTGAGCGCTACTGTTGGGCGCGGGGCCTACGTACGTCGCCCTCTGCACATGGCGACACATTGGGATCTCCGGGCTACTTGGTGGACTGGCTGGGCCCGGGACTGGCTGGGGTGTCCCTACTACCTCCCAATCTGATGGCTGAGGCGGGGCGGTCTATTCCTGCTTGAGGGGGCCCTTTCGCGCCACTTGTTAGTGGCGGATTCCTGGCTGGACCTGTGTTGACCCTCGCTGTGCTGGAGTTGGCGACACGCAGAGGCGAGCACACTGCTGCATTTGGTGGCCCACCTTCGTGAAGTGGCTGGAGGAGCACCGGGCTGCACTGTGGGCTGCTTGGACTGCTTGGGCTCTGCACCCCGGGCGCCGCATGATGCTTTCTTAAAGCCCTTTACTCCGATCCCTTTCCAGTGCGTTGGAGGAACCCACTGCTGCACTGGGTATCGGCTGCCTTACTCCGCCTGGGTGCCCCGGATTGCTACTGTGGTTGGTTTATGGGGCATCCATGCCACTGACTTGTACTGCCGGTTAGTAGAGGGTGCTCGATATCTGGCGTGGCTCCTCCCCGGCTGCCCCCCTGATTGTGGATACGGCAGACTCGCTGATATCTAATTGCTGTTGCCGAGTGTTCGTTACATTGTTCCACCGCGCCGCCGGCCATGGGCAAGGGAAAGCCTAGGGTGTCTACAAGGTCAGGGAGAGCGGGTTCTCTCTCGCCGCCTTCGGGTCATTCCTCCGCCCTTTCTCATCAAACGGAAGGGCGTGTAGGTACCAACGCTTCGGAGGACAAACTGGACATGATCTTGCGGGAGATCCGTGATTCTCGTTCTGTGTTGGAAGCGCAACTGGGCGTGATCTCAGTGGATCTTAACTTATTGAAAGATGATCATAAGAAGCTTGTTGAGAAGGTTAAAACGGCGGAGCAGAAGGTGGACAGCATGGTACCTCAAGTACAAGCCCATGAAGAACAACTAAACCATATGCGCCAACAGATCGACTCCCTTCAGGCCCAGGCTGACGACGCGGAAGACCGGGCACGCCGGAATAATCTCCGAATCGTGGGTCTGCCGGAGGGAGCGGAAGGATCTACGCCCACGGAATACATAGAAAACTGGTTCAAGTCTAGCGTGGCCCGGACCGGATTGTCCGCACACTTCACAGTCGAGCGGGCACATCGTGTCCCTACGCGTCGACCGGTTCCGGGCGCCAGCCCACGTCCCATCTTGGCTAGGATTTTGAATTTCAGGGACCGGGATCGCCTGCTACAGGCGGCGAGGGACAATGGTCCACTGCAGATTGACAACGCGAAGATTTCCATATTCCCAGATTACACCCTGGCGGTTCAGCGCAGAAGATTTTCCTTTATGGAGGTGAAGGCACGAGCTCGGGCAGCGGGCCTGTCGTTTGCCTTATTGTTTCCAGCCAAACTGAAAATCCTCTACAATCAACGCTCCCTGTTTTTTGACACTCCTGACAGTGCGTGGGACTGGCTGGACAAGACGTTCCCCGATGTCCAGCCTATGAGACGTATGGACTCCTCGCTGCCAAAAACACAACGCCCCCCTCGGAGGCGTAAGAGAGGGCTTCTTACTCAAAGTTCGGCCTCCAGTCCCCTGATTCGTCTTCAAGTAATGGAGGGCAGGCGAAGGGCATTACATACTGCCTCGACCTTCCGCACCACTCGTCCGGCTATCAGCTCCAGTCCGTCTGAAGGATTGAATACAGACACTGATTCCGATGGCAGCGTTGCACTGTTTCCTTCTGTGACCACTCAACTTAGTAATGATCCTCTGGCCTCTACTGGCTCTTAGTTCTATGACATGTACCCTCGTAAGGCACGCTCAGCCTTTTGTTGACTCTTGGTCCTGTTCGAAGTGCTGTTGTTCTACATATGCTCATTTACCCGAATGGTAGTATGTCATGAAAATTTGTCCGTCTGTCCGACAGGTGGGGGCGGATTAGTAAGCCCCCTGGCCCGGCCCGCGTTCTGGGCGTTTTCATGTGTTGATTGCTGCTATAGTGTGGCTGTTGATAGTGTTGGCGACCTTCCCCCATAGGCGTTAGCATTTGTTAAATGTGAAGCATGTTAACCTTGTTTTCACGGTTTGGTCGAACGAAGTTTGGGCGTTGGACCCAGTATTGGGACATTGTTGAGGTATTTGTAACTATGCCGCATGGTCTGTGGGTTGTGGGTGGGTGGGTGGGGGGTGGTGGGTGGGGTTGGGATCCGGGGGGATTTCTTCTTAATTGTGGTGATGCCTGCTGTTAATTCTTATACTTTTGTCTCATGGAACGTTCGAGGTATGGGGTCCGTTGCTAAACGGCACAGAATAGCTGCGCAATTACATCGTTGTAAAGCACACATAATATGCTTTCAAGAGACACATCTGATTCCCTCCGAGACTACGAAACTACACAGGAGATGGCGGGGTCAATTTTATGCAACTGCATATTCGGCCTTTTCTAGGGGGGATTCGGGCGGGAATCCCCTTTTCCCTTAGTGAGAGCAAAATTGACGATCAGGGCCGGTTTGTCGTCCTACTGGGATCGTTAGATGGTAGACAGGTAGTTCTGGGGTCCCTCTATGCTCCGAATAAAAAAAAAAAAAAAAAAAAGAACCTTGTGCTGAGTAACAGAGAATAGAATATGTCACCAACCTTACTTACTTGGGTATATTATTAGACACCAAATTAGCTTGGAAACAGCAAGTTAGCCACTCAATTCTACGGTTAGCCCAAGGGTCAGGGGCAATCCTCAAAAAGTATAGCTCATCTACAAGCAAATCTGTGACACCAGCGCTTGAGATATTTAAATGCAAGGTCCAGGCAGCAGCGTTGTATGGATCAGAGCTATGGGGTACCAGTGACACCAAACAACTGATAATCAGGGAGAACAAATTTGCGAGGAGACTATTGGGGCTACCCCAATCAACACCACTTGTCCCAATGTTTCACGACCTAAATATGAAGCGTATAGGGCATCTCGCAACTTTGCAACCGTTGCTCTACTGGATACGGCTATGGATAACGCCGGAATTACTAGTATATAGAGAAGGTGTCCGTGAATTATTGAGTATTGATACATCCCTTACCTTCCCCTGGCTAAGATTTGTACGGAAATGGCTCATAGAGCTAGGCCTTGAATCATATTGGACCAACCCGCACAGTCTAACATCAAGCTGTAAAGACACACTGAAGGGAACTTATTGGCAACATACATTGAATGCACTTTACTGTGATCCGAGATTAGGAAGGTTAACAACTCAATTCCTTTCTATCAAGCCAATCCCGAATCGCGAGGATTTTCTTGACCACGTACAGCCGTACCTAGCAAGAACCTTATACTTAAAGCTAAGATACAACATATTACAGATTAAGAGCCATACTGCAAACTGGGGGGGCAAGGAATACCGTTCTTGCACTTTATGCACTATACGCACTTTAGGGTATATAGATAATACAGAAAACACAGCACATATTTTGTTCTTCTGTCCGGCGTACGATAGGGCAAGGAGGAAATGGATCCGACCATTATGTAACTCAATGGGATTCAGAAAGCATCAAGAGGCACTTAGGGTATTGACAACTAGCACCTTACCACATGTTATATTTGCCCTATCTAGATATCTGTTTATAGTGGGATTAATAAGGAAAACAGTGGGGTTAAACCTGTGACGCACTAAAGATCAAGAGATCTATAACCGCGGAAACCCCTTTGGATTGTATAAATAACCAGATACTTTTTCACTTTAACGCATTATAAGAATTTTTATGATCTTTTTTTGGGTGGTAATAATGGAATGTCATGGTGACCAGTTCATACTGTTTTACATTGTTTGAAATTGTTTTAATGGGAACTTCTGACCCTTTTTACTGAAATTATGTAATATATGGCTGGATGTATTTTAGACTATTTTATGAACGATTGTATTACCATGAAATCTTTTATGGCCTTTGGCCGAAATAAAGTATTTAAACACTGGACAGGTAAGCCACTCAGACTTGGGCTGTGGGCATCGGGTACAGAGTGGGCAGGGGCCGTAGATTTGCCTGGATCCGGAGTCCTTGGAGGTTTTTCTGGACGGGGCCACTGTCCTCAGGAGATCTTGGTCTTTATTGAAGAGTGGCAGTCTTCCTGGAGTTCTTGGAAGTCACTGGCCACGGGACAGGTGTCGTCTTTTTTGCATGCTCGTGAAGCAGGAGACAGGCCGGTAGGGTTGGGGCCAAAGCAGTAGGCGTTTTCTTGTTGGGCTGCACAGCGTCCTCTTCAATCGTCTTCCTCTTAGGTTGCAGGAATCTGAGGATCAAGGTTCAGGGGTGTTCCTAAATACTGAATTTAGGGACATTACAGGTACTGGCAGATGATATCCAATGGGCTACTTGCCTTCTAGGTTAACTTCACTCTTTGTATGTCCCCTTCCTTTGGAGAGGTGGCATCCCCTAACCTGATTGGCTAAAATCCTTCCGTTCAAGATGGAGGATTTCCTTAGGAGGGGGTCATTTCAGCTCTGGACACCTTAGGGGTGGTCCTGGCTGAGAGGGGCACACCTTCCTGACTACTCATTTTCCCACCAACCTTGCCGCCAAAAGTCGGGCTTGGTCAGGGGCGGGCATCTCCACTGGCTGGAAAGGTCCTGGCTAGCATTACAAAGGGCAGGAAGCCTTTAAAGTCCACCGTCCAGAATGCTGTTCCTGTTAGGAGGTAGGCATGAAGCTCCTTCGCCCAAGCAGGCTTTGTTCCTGACCCACAAGAGCACAAGGGCTCTCACCTCAGGGGATCAGGAACATGTCTATGCATGGCAGGCTGGTGCGGATCAGTCAGCTGTACACTAGCATGTTGGTTGTTTTTCAGGGGGCATCTCCAAGATGCCCTCTGAGTGCATTTTACAATAAATCCAACACTGGCATCAGTGTGGGTTTATTGTGCTGAGAAGTTTCTTAGTTTTCAGTAAAGTCATCTGGTAGGCTAGAGGTGTGCCAATTGTGGAAACAGAGGTACAGTTTTGGGAACGAACACAGACCCTGGGAACCTGATTGGCAGGGACCCAGGGCACATTCAGTCAAAGTGCATCAGAAATCTGGCAAAAAGTGGAATGGTTACTGCATCAGAAACCCACTTTCCTACAAGACGCTACTCTGGGAATTGTCATGAAAGGGGGGATGCATATGACAATTCGTTCTATCAGTCATGTAGGTAAGCGTCGACCACTTTATCCCCTGGATCCGATCACCAGCTGACACAGTTCAGTAGTTGTAGTTCAGTAGTAATGAATGTGTCCTCATGTAACGCAATTGGTGCTCGTGTAAAGCGCTCTGATACCCGAATCGGGTCAAGTTCGCGCTATATAAAACTCCGTAAAAAAAACAAAAAGTTGATTGTTCAGTGTGGATGAGAAAAGATCCAAGTCGTAAGGTCTCCAGCTGGATAGAAGGGCTATGAATATTTTGTGATTCAATCGCCAGTCGCTGTTGTTCGTGTTCCAGTCTACAATGCTGTTTTGATATTCTGCTGTTGCGGAGAACTGTCTCTCTAGACAAAAATGGCAGAAGTCTTTTGCTAGATTAGACAGGTTCTTCGATCTTGTACCCTCTAAGCAGTTTATGTATCTCACTGCCGACACATTGTCCATCTTCTGGACAATGCAGCAGGAAATTCTGTCCTTCGTTGGAGACTTGTCACAAAAGATCTCGCTAGAAGTACCAGGCAGTTGAAATGGAGTGAGAGTTCCTCTTCTGACCATCTGCCTATTCAGCCTCGACGGCCGGCGTCCAACTCTATGTTTAAGTTTGGTGAGGCTCTGAAGATCACACAGCCATTCCGCTGCTCAGGGAAATCTCGGTTTTAAACTGCAATTTATTTTAAAAAACTTTTTAAAAACTGTTGACTCTCGAAATGCAATGAATTTGAATATGTACAACATCTTATTTTATGTGGGGAATGCTGCCTAGAGTGGGCTAATTGTTGTCTGTAGACCATCTCAAAGTGCAACCATAGAGAGGTAGTTTTGCCTTCCCTACCATAGAGTTGCGAGAGAGCTGCCAGAAGGTTGGCACTCCAATAGATACACACCCATGTCGTTATATGGAGGCTGGGGTGTGGGTGCGCAGCGGACGCGCCGCTGGTGCACCTGAGGCGCTAAAGGCAAGCCCGTCTGTGCCCGTCCGTGCCCGACCGGGACCAGGGGTCAGGAACCCTGCCCAAATTTGGCCGGACCATCAGAAATACTCGAAGAGACAGCTGCTGGTGCTTAGACCTCCCCCTGAGTCACTGTGTGTCCCCCTGCACAGGGTGGAAAACATAGACAAAAATATAAAGGGATGTGCTCAGTGTGATTATGAATTAAAAGGTCACGTTAGTCAGGAAAAAAATTATAAAATCTTCACAACAGGAGAAAGAAGTATGGAAGATGGATTTGATTAATAACCATTCACTTCCAAGGCATTCAACCGATATTAGGACACCATTTGGATGTGCTGTTTATTACGGAAACGTGGCTTAATGACAGCTCCATCTCTGACATTTTAATGGCCCTTCCTGCAGGATTCCAAATACACAGACAAGATCTTTCAGGAAAAATAGGGAGTGGGATTGCTATCATATTAAAAGACGAGTTCAGATGCGTCACGACCCCTCTCCCACTACCGGAGTGTGAACGTTTTCAATTTGACATTACACTCTCTCCTACATGTACCTTTCCAGGAGCTCTAATCTACGGACCGCCGGGCGCAAGCACAAAACTTGTGGATGCCCTACCAGACACTTTAGCCAGCCTAGCTGTGAGGAAATCTCAATTCACTATCCTGAGGGATTTCAATTTACACTTTGATGCACTTGATATCCCCACTATTAAAAGACTTTCGCAAATCCTGGAGACACTCCAACTAACTCAACAAGTAATCGCTCCCACGCATGAGAAAGGGCACATACTTGACCCCATATTTTCCAATGAGCCTAAGATTCTGTTATCTGCCCCGATCCCTGTTCCATGGTCGGATCACTACTTTATCCCTTTTATGCTACCTAAACCATGCAGGCAGAATTACTATAAGGTCCTGTCTAATCCAACAAAGAGCTGGTCGAAATTTGTCCCCAAAGCATGGATTAAATCCCTGGAGGCCACAACTCCAAATCTAAAGGGCAATCTAGATGAGGGGGACCTTCAATGGGAGAACTGGATTGCACAGTCAATGGATGAGTGCATCCCAAAAAAGGGAACAAAATCTAAAGCAAACACTAAAAAGGCCCCATGGTTCAATAACCACCTAATCTCCTTAAGGAAAGAATGCAAGAAACTTGAGAGGAAATGGAGGAAGGATTATGAACCAGCCCAAAAAACAGAATATAAAACAACTATTAGGATCTACCATAATGAAATTAAGAAAGACCAGGCCTAATTTTATGAGTAAAAGATTAAGCAGGCCTAAAATTCCCCCAAGGAATTATTCAAGGCCGTTAAAGCACTAACCACAGCACACCAGGTTAACACCCTTCCGCAATCCACCAAGGAAAGATGCAATGAGATAGCGGCCTTTTCTGAAAAAAAAGTTGTGGACATCTATGATTCATTTCATGGCAAGTCGGAATTAGGCCCTAGTCTCAAAGAAGACACTAGGGAACCTTCAACAGCTCAAGTGTTATCAAATTTTCCATTGTTGAACAAAGATGACATACGCAGCCTTATGAGTGAAACCAAATCAAGATCCCCACTAGACCTTGCACCCCCCCCACATTCTCTCTAAAGGCACAAATACCAACACTCCATCGCTACCTGAGCTATTCAACCGCTCACTGGTCTCTGAATTCGTCCCAAAAAAGTGGAAACATGCAGTTATCGGGCCGCTACTAAAAAAAAACATCTAGACCCGGCATTGCCTGGCAACTATTGTCCTGCTACCTTCTGTAGGATAACTATTAAAAAAAACTGTCAATTGCATGTTATACAGTGTTTTGGAGGATAACGACCACCTTCATCCCTCACAGATGGGCTTCTGCGCCCAGCACAGTACCGAAGCTGCTCTACTGGCGGTTACCAAGGAGCTTAAAGTCATACTGGACAATGGTGGATCTGCCGCAATCCTGCTGCTTGACCTAAGTGCGGCTTTCGACACTGTAGATCACGCCATCTTGATAAATAGGCTCAAGGAGGTGAGAATCCATGATAAAGCCTTGGACTGGCTTACATTCTTTTTAAAAGATAGATCCTACCAGGTCATGAAAAACGAATGTTTGTCTGATAGTCTGCCATCTATATGTAGAGTGCCACAGGGATCATCACTCAGCCCCACCCTGTTTAATGTCTACATGCGGCAGTTGGCAACAAGTGTTCAGGAGTTCAGTATATAGGCCATGTCATATGTAGATGATACACAGTTGGTGGTCTCCTTTGCAAAAGGCCGGAACCTTGAACACCAGCAATTAATACCCTTCTTGGAAAGAGTGGCTAATTGGATGACTAATTGCTGCTTGAAATTGAACGCAAAATCTACAATTGATGGACAGAATGCAGAACAATGTCGTACATTCACCCCAGTACAGAGATCTGGGCCTAAATCCATCGTTTTTTTGCTCACCATGCCATTCCAGTTTGGACCCAGCCATATGCAAATCAGTCTTGACCCTGCGCCCAATGGGAACAGTCCAGCCCGAACTGCCAGGCCAGGTCCTCCCTGGACTGGAAACAAGCATCCTAGGACCGGTTTCGGGCTTTCAGGCCTCATCAGCCAGGATAGCTTGACTCCAGTGGCATGGAGAGCACGGGACCCACGTCTGGGCATACCCGTCCCACTCGGGCTGACAAATGCAAAAACAACAATTGATGGACAGAATGCAGAACAATGTCGTACATTCACCCCAGTACAGAGATCTGGGCCTAAATCCATCATTTTTTGCTCACCATGCCATTCCAGTTTGGACCCAGCCATATGCAAATCAGTCTTGACCCTGCGCCCAATGGGAACAGTCCAGCCCGAACTGCCAGGCCAGGTCCTCCCTGGACTGGAAACAAGCATCCTAGGACCGGTTTCGGGCTTTCAGCCCTCATCAGCCAGGATAGCTTGACTCCAGTGGCATGGAGAGCACGGGACCCACGCCTGGGTATACCCGTCCCACTCGGGGTGACAAATGCAAAAACAACAATTGATGGACAGAATGCAGAACAATGTCGTACATTCACCCCACTACAGAGATCTGGGCCTAAATCCATCGTTTTTTTGCTCACCATGCCATTCCAGTTTGGACCCAGCCATATGCAAATCAGTCTTGACCCTGCGCCCAATGGGAACAGTCCAGCCCGAACTGCCAGGCCAGGTCCTCCCTGGACTGGAAACAAGCATCCTAGGACCGGTTTCGGGCTTTCAGCCCTCATAAGCCAGGATGGCTTGACTCCAGTGGCATGGAGAGCACAGGACCCACGTCTGGGCATACCCGTCCCACTCGGGGTGCCAAATGCAAAAACAACAATTGATGGACAGAATGCAGAACAATGTCGTACATTCACCCCAGTACAGAGATCTGGGCCTAAATCCATCGTTTTTTGCTCACCATGCCATTCCAGTTTGGACCCAGCCATATGCAAATCAGTCTTGACCCTGCGCCCAATGGGAACAGTCCAGCCCGAACTGCCAGGCCAGGTCCTCCCTGGACTGGAAACAAGCATCCTAGGACCGGTTTCGGGCTTTCAGCCCTCATCAGCCAGGATAGCTTGACTCCAGTGGCATGGAGAGCACGGGACCCACGTCTGGGCATACCCGTCCCACTCGGGGTGACAAATGCAAAAACAACAATTGATGGACAGAATGCAGAACAATGTCGTACATTCACCCAGGTACAGAGATCTGGGCCTAAATCCATCGTTTTTTTGCTCACCATGCCATTCCAGTTTGGAACCAGCCATATGCAAATCAGTCTTGACCCTGCGCCCAATGGGAACAGTCCAGCCCGAACTGCCAGGCCAGGTCCTCCCTGGACTGGAAACAAGCATCCTAGGACCGGTTTCGGGCTTTCAGCCCTCATCAGCCAGGATAGCTTGACTCCAGTGGCATGGAGAGCACGGGACCCACGTCTTGGCATACCCGTCCCACTCGGGGTGACAAATGCAAAAACAACAATTGATGGACAGAATGCAGAACAATGTCGTACATTCACCCCAGTACAGAGATCTGGGCCTAAATCCATCGTTTTTTGCTCACCATGCCATTCCAGTTTGGACCCAGCCATAAGCAAATCAGTCTTGACCCTGCGCCCAATGGGAACAGTCCAGCCCGAACTGCCAGGCCAGGTCCTCCCTGGACTGGAAACAAGCATCCTAGGACCGGTTTCGGGCTTTCAGCCCTCATCAGCCAGGATAGCTTGACTCCAGTGGCATGGAGAGCACGGGACCCACGTCTGGGCATACCCGTCCCACTCGGGGTGACAAATGCAAAAACAACAATTGATGGACAGAATGCAGAACAATGTCGTAGATTCACCCCAGTACAGAGATCTGGGCCTAAATCCATCGTTTTTTGCTCACCATGCCATTCCAGTTTGGACCCAGCCATATGCAAATCAGTCTTGACCCTGCGCCCAATGGGAACAGTCCAGCCCGAACTGCCAGGCCAGGTCCTCCCTGGACGGGAAACAAGCATCCTAGGACCGGTTTCGGGCTTTCAGCCCTCATCAGCCAGGATAGCTTGACTCCAGTGGCATGGAGAGCACGGGACCCACGTCTGGGCATACCCGTCCCACTCGGGGTGACAAATGCAAAAACAACAATTGATGGACAGAATGCAGAACAATGTCGTACATTCACCCCAGTACAGAGATCTGGGCCTAAATCCATTGTTTTTTGCTCACCATGCCATTCCAGTTTTGACCCAGCCATATGCAAATCAGTCTTGACCCTGCGCCTAATGGGAACAGTCCAGCCCGAACTGCCAGGCCAGGTCCTCCCTGGACTGGAAACAAGCATCCTAGGACCGGTTTCGGGCTTTCAGCCCTCATCAGCCAGGATAGCTTGACTCCAGTGGCATGGAGAGCACGGGACCCACGTCTTGGCATACCCGTCCCACTCGGGGTGACAAATGCAAAAACAACAATTGATGGACAGAATGCAGAACAATGTCGTACATTCACCCCAGTACAGAGATCTGGGCCTAAATCCATCGTTTTTTTGCTCACCATGCCATTCCAGTTTGGACCCATTTGTTTGCTGTAACACTTTTCGCCCTAAGTGGGATGGGTATGCCCAGACGTGGGTCCCTTGCTCACTGTGCCACTGGATTCAAGCTAGCCTGGCTGACGAAGGGTGACATACCCTGAAACCGGTCCCAGGATGCTTGTTTCCGGTCCAGGGAGGACCTGGCCTGGCAGTTCGGTCTGGACTGTTCCCATGGTGCACAGGGTCAAGACTGATTTGCATATGGCTGGGTCCAAACTGGGGTGGCGTAGTGGGCAAAAGAACGATGGATTTAACCCAGATCTTTTGACTGGGGAGAATGTTTGCATTGTCAGCATTCCGTCCATCATTTGTTTGCTGTAACACTTTTCGCCCTAAGTGGGATGGGTATGCCCAGACGTGGGTCCCTTGCTCACTGTGCCACTGGATTCAAGCTAGTCTGGCTGAAGAAGGGTGACATACCCTGAAACCGGTCCCAGGATGCTTGTTTCCGGTCCAGGGAGGACCTGGCCTGGCAGTTCGGTCTGGACTGTTCCCATGGGGCACAGGGTCAAGACTGATTTGCATATGGCTGAGTCCAAACTGGGGTGGCATAGTGGGCAAAAGAATGATGGATTTAACCCAGATCTTTTGACTGGGGGAGAATGTTTGCATTGTCAGCATTCCGTCCATCATTTGTTTGCTGTAACGCTTGAAATTGGATGGCAAAAAGACGGAATTGATGATTCTAGGGAATAATGCCATTCCCAGACCACTGACCAGCTGGCCGAGCTGTATAGGTAACCCCCCCTGTCTCCAAATCCCCATTAAGAATCTAGGAATGTGGTTGGACAGAGCCCTGAAGATGGACTACCAAGCAACAAAAACTGGATGGTACCTGCTTTGGTTTACTTATAATGATCAGGAAGATTCTAGAACTTATCCCGGAGCATTTAAGAAAAACGGTGATTCAAGCCCTGATAGTTTCCTACCTGGATTATGGTAACTCTTTCTATTTGGGGGTCACCAAAATATGTTATTAAAAGACTCCAGGTCATGCAAAACGCTGCAGCTAGGCTTCTTCTCAAAACCAAAATCGTGAACCAGTAAGGGAGATTTGAAGCGGCTCCACTGGCTGCCTGTTAATGCAAGGATCAAATTTAAATCATTTCGCATTGCACACAAGTCAATAAAGAACAAAGGCCCTGCCAAACTTACAGGATTGGTTCTCCCCTATGTTCCTGCCAGATGCTTAAGATCATCCTAAGAATATGTCCTTAAAACTTCCAGAATTAAAAGAGCTAGATGGGGCTGAAGATCATTTGCACATCTGGTTCCAAAATTATGGAATGATCTGCCCCTCGGAATGAGACTACTGGAAGAGGAACTCACTTTCAGGAAAAAACTTAAGACATGGTTATTGCCCCAGTAACCTCATATGCAGCATATTCACCCTGTTCGGTACTCTCACCAGCACGGGGAAGCCCTCAGGTCATGCGCTTTACAAATCCTAAACATAAACATAAACATTCCAGGTAGCCACATGGTGTATCCACCATTGGATTTCCATCTTCGCTTCGGGGGACAACAGTATCAGTTACGAATATGTCAATCCTCTCTTGAGGTGTGCCTCCTTGAATCTCTGCAAAGCTCTGTAGTGAAGTGGGCCTGAAAAGATGGCCTGTATTGATGAAGAAAACAGCCCCATAATCCTGGCCAACTATTGGAGTGATATCTTGTCATGTCTCAAGGCCTTCCTCTGCTCCTTCTTCATTTTTCAGATTTTTGTCTCTAGCAGACTCATGGTGGCCTGGGTTGATTCTATTACAAATCCCAGAAAGGACATTACCTGTATCGGAATCAGCTCCGATTTCCTCTCGTTGATTACAAATCCCAGGTCCTAAAGAAGTGCAATAGTTATGTTCAAATTGGATTGTAACCGATAATGGCATTGATCCATCAATAGGATATTGTCCACATATATGATCATTCTGACCCCTCTTGTCCTGAGTACCTCCACCACCAGGCGTACGAGTTTGGTGAAACACCACCAGCTGAGGATAACCCGAATGAGAGTGCCAGGAACTCGTAGATCTGTCCCCATTAAGAAAACTGAAGGAACCTCTATTTGGGGGGGCTTAAATAGGAATGGACATCCTTTATGTCTAACCTCACCATCCAGTCCCCTGCTAAGACGACAACCCCCACGCGGTGAATACCCACCATTTTGAAATGGAGATATATCAGCCACTCATTGAATTCCTTTAAATGTATGATGGGTCTGGATCCCTTGTCCTTCTTTTCCACCAAGAATATATTGCTAGAAAAACCTCGGGTGGAGTACTGACCTGTAAATTGCTCCTTTGGTAATGAGCTAGCAGTGAAACTCTAGGTGGAACACCTGAACTGTTTCTTTAATCCATGGATCGGAGGAGATATCCTTCAATTTGTTTGCAAACCCCCTAGGTCTCGAGGGGAAGAAAAAGGAGTCCTTACCAGAAAACCTTCCTGGGGAGTTTGCTCCACCTCTGTTTCCTCTGTTGCCTATGGCAGAGCCTCTACAGGGGAAGAAGGTCACTTCTTGGCGTCTATCGTGCCATCCATAATTTCTTTTGCTCTGTTTTCTAAAGGAGCCTTGTTGGTAAGGACGCCATGGAGCGGCCTGTGCTTCATCCGGTCCTGGCAAAAACCTTAATTGGGAACATTTTCCTATTGGACGTCTGAGCCTTATCCAGTGCAGAAAACGTGGCAACAAATTTGCCCAGCTCCATAACAAAAGGCTCCCCAAAGAGATTTCCCTGGACTGTGGCTCCTGCTTCAGATGTTGACAGTTCTCCCAGTTTAGGATCTGTTTTAATGAAAAGGGATTGACATCTTTCCACTGAGAGGGCACAATTTGCATTGCCTAAAGGGCAAATTGACTTTTGCGCCCAGCTTGCGACTATGTCAGTAGGCATGGGGGACACCGAAATATTGGACTGTTCTGCTAACTTGATGATCTTAGTCAGAGGGCCTACCACGTCCAGGAGTTTGTTGTGTCAGGCCCTCCACAAGAAATCAATTCCTTTCTTGGTATCCCTCACATACTTTCCGAAGGCATTTTTGTGTCAATCACCGAAGTGACTGCTAACCCCAATTAAAGGACTGGAGCACTTCGCCCTCAAGTCTTTCTCCATGGGTTGTCTTATCCTGCTGGCCACATAATCCACCACTTTCTGTTCAGGGGTCCACTGTGAGGACCGGGGGTGGTAAAGGCCCTCAGGCTCAAACATATCTGATTGACCTGGCTCCCTAGCCTGCAAACCTGATGCATTTGAACCAGGGCACCAAGGCCTGCTGCAACCCAGTTGTTCCTCAGATGAGCCATCATCATCAGTATCACCCTTCTCTTGCATGAGAAACCCTAAGTCAGGGTCCAAATTTGGCATGATTGCAGCACTGTTTTCTCTGGAAAAACCTTCCTTGCGGTAGGGTGTTGTCTTGAGTGTGTGTGCACTCTTACGGAAGACTTCACAAAGTTTGTTGAAGCCAACCAGGTACCCCACGTCACGCTTGGTAGCCTTTTTACTTAATGAAGTAGAGTGCCTACTGGGACCTGTCACAGCTGTGCTAGTCTCCCTAAAGACCCTGGGTATTTGCCCAGCTATCCTGTCTATCTGCTCCTGTAATGGGGAAAGAGCCTTTGGTATTGCCTGACTAAGGACTTGGTTGAGATTGGGGTCTCTAGCTGGCAGAGGTATGCACCCTGTCCAAGTAGTGACCACAATCCTAGTCAGGGTAAGTCAGATACACACCCTAAATTAACCTGTGCTCATCCTCTGGTTGCTTGGTACAGAGCAATCAGGCTTAACTTAAGAGGCAATGTGTAAAGTATTTGTCAATCAATCAGTCAGTCGGGATTTGTAAAGTGTGGCTTACCACTCGAGAGGGTATCCAGGCACTACACTGCTACACTGTGCAACACTTATTACAGTAAAACAGTGAAAAACACCATGCAAAAATAATCCACACCAGGTTAGTAAAATAGAGTTTAATTTAATGAACAAAACAAGACCAAAAAGACAAAAATCCAATAAGTAGAACCAGAGTTATGAATTTTTAAAGAATATCTTGAATTATAGTGATTAGCGTTGTAAAGCGCCAACAGGGGCATTCTGGCCGCTCTGGACCGGGTCAAATCTGAAAAGTCAAGCTGAACGCACTGGAGCGCGGTCATATACAGAAGGCATACAGGCCCCGCTGAAACAGTACATTCATGGAGGGCAAGCGTCGATGTCGAGGAGCAGCTGCGAGGAGCGGAGCAGGCGATGTGTCATTCTCGATCCGAAGCATTGTAGGCCATGCGTCAGTTACGAGTGGCACAGTCGGGTCCCTCGTCGTCATCAAGCCACGCAGTCGGGTCCTGTGTCGTCGAAGGCAAATGCGTTGGTTCTGATCGGCGCAAAGCAGGTGATGCGTGGATTTTTGCAGAAGCAGCCAGAAAACCCACCTCCAAGGGCCCAGGACTGGATTGGCACCACTTGGCAGGGCAGGACTCACAGGAGGCTGCAGCACGGTTAATTGAAGTCTCTGATGTCCCTGAGACTTCAGAACAAGAGGCAAGCCAGCAAGCCGTTGGAGTCACTTGGTTCTGGGGATACACTTTTCAGGTCCAGTCCGTCTCATCACCAAGCAAGGGGCAGCAGGCAGCAGGGCAGGCACAGCAGAGCAGTAGTCCAGCAGAGTGTCAGTCCTTTCAGCAGCATAGCAGTCCTTCTTCCTGGCAGAGAATGTCCTCAGGTCCAGAGTGTACTGAGTTGGTGGTGTCAGGGGTCCAGTACTTATACCCTGTTGTGCCTTTGAAGTGGGTGAGACTTCAAAGAGATGCCTTTGACAGACACAAGGTCCCTGCCCTGGCTCCAGACTCACTACAGGAGGTATGCAGCTCTCGGTGTGGGGACAGGCACAGCCCTATTCAGGTGCAAGCGTCAGCTCCTCCCTCCCATCTAGCTCAGGAAGGCCCATCAGTCTAGTGATGGGCCATCAGGATATGAATGGCACATCTCAGCTCCCTTTGCGTGTGACAGTCTAGCGAGAATGCACTAAACCCAGCTGTCACCCACCCCAGACGTGTATTCAGAGTTAGACAGAGGCAAAGAATGGTTAAAGTAAGAAAATGCCAACTTTCTAAAAGTGGCATTTTCAGACTTACAGTTTTAAATCTGACTCCACCATAAGTTGCGATTTAAAATTCTGAATACAGCGACACCAAACTAGAAATTTCTATCTTGTCCCAATTGGGAATTACGCTTATAAGGTGCAATAAGGCAATCCCAATGTTACCCTGTGGGCAGGATAGGCCTTGGAGTAGTGAAAAATGAATTTAATAGTTTTTCTGTACCTGGACATGTAAATAAGGGTTGGTGGAGTTCACGGAGTTCTACTCTGCGAAATTCCACAAAGTTACCGGAAAACTCTGCAAGATTCCACGGAGTTCTGTGAGCGTGCGGAGTGTAATTAAATAAATATATATATATATATATATATTTAGCCAAGCACTAAAAATAAAAAGAAATATTGCACCTAATAAGAGGAGTTCGTGCTTTCTTGATTCATGCGACGTCAAGGAATCAGTGGGAGAAAGGTGAAAGGATATATATATATATATATATATATATATATATATATATATATATTCACATAAAAACCATAGGTTTCAGGGACGTTATAGTTAGAAATTAGCATTTAAAAAACCTTTGAAATTTACTGAAAAAACCACAGGATTCAGGGACGTTATAGTTAGTTGAGATGTGATCAGTGATGTCATCAGTGATGTCACTGACCATGTCATGAGTGATGTAATATGTGATGTCATCAGCAGTGCATTGCGGGGGCGCGAGTTATAGTTAGCTCAACTAACTATAACAGATGAATTTCACTGGTTTTGTATGAGTGAAATGTCCAATTAACTATAACGTCCCTGAAACCTGTGGTTTTTTCAGTGAATTTCTAAGGTTTTTTAAATGCTAATCCCTAACTATAACGTCCCTGTGAGAAGTTGGCCTGGTATATGCTGTTCACTAATTAAAGTGGACACCTTGCACCAGGGCAAATCGACTCTTATGGTAGATAGGTTTAAGACAACCTTTTAAAGAAAGCTATCCTAGTGGTAGCTGTGGAGAGCAGCCTTCAGGCTAAGTCTCGGAGGAATGTAAAGCAGCTTGTTTTACCATATAATCTCTTGAATCACCAAATGAAAAGACACCACACAGGTATATATATCAAATATATATGTATTTATTTCTAAATAACTCTCTACTAATCTCTTTATGAGATTAGAAGACAAACATATGCACAAATCAACGTTTCACAATAAGTTAAGCACAAAATATGGCTGGGGCCCTAGGGGCGTACCAGACCATATACTAAGTAAGAGACTTAGACACAACGACTTGCAGGGAGACAAGGCCTAGGGCCTTCAGAAGTGCTGGGGCCTCACGAAACCACCCAAGGCAGGTAAGTAAAGGACCCACGGGGGACGCGTGCAGTGTGGATACACAGGCGCGAATCGCCGTTAACTTCAATGGGGCAAGTCGCGGTTGGAAATAAAGAGTTTTAGGATACTTCGGGAGAACCTACAAGCAAGTCACTTACAGGGTAAGTAGTTCTAGGGCCCACACCCACAGGAGCACCGTAGTGCTGGAGTTACCTCACCCAGGGAAGCCGGGTGCACAGGTGTCCTTTGGTGTCGGGTCGCGGCGTCGTTTTCAATGGCGAACAAAGAAGACTTGCTGCTTGCGGGAGCTGGAGAAGTGTCCGGTGGAATCCAAGCCTGGATTCTGAAGAAGGATGACCTGAAAGCAGAGGGGACAGTGTTCAAAGTCACTTGGCAGTGACCCGGGGCAAGGAAGATGGATGCCCACCGTCGTCGGTCGCTTCAGGTCGGTTGCAGGTGCCTTGACTCTTCAGCCACGTGGTCCAGGAGGCGTCGACGACAACCAGGAGCTGGATTCGGTGTGTCCCTCGACGTCTGCAGCTGACTGCGGTGTCGGCAACTCGATCGGAGCCAACAAGCCTTGGCAGCCGCAAGTTTCGGGGAGATGAAGAAAAGTTGATGGCGCAGACCAGCAAGGTCTGTGGAACTCACCCAGCGAGGGTAAGTCAGGGCAGGCCTGGAGCAACCAGGGGAGCCCTTCGGTTTCTTTAAGAAGTCTTCTGGGGACCCACAAGCCAGCGGGCAAGGGATCGCGAAGACACCTCGGGCGGAATCACTCAACAGGGGCCCACGGTCACTCGGGACGGTGTAGGCCTCTGATCTTCGGAGGGATTCCTGCTGGAGGTCGGGACCACACGTGGTCCAAAGCACAAGTTCGTAGAACGTTGTGAAGGGGTTGCACTCGACAATAGTGCACGGTACCCAGGGGTCGCGGTTCCTCGTTACTCGTGGGGTCCACTTGCCTCAGCTTCGCTGGGGACTCACGATGGCCTGGGAGAGGTCAGGAAATCCACTTCTTGGGCTGCAGGGACCTCGGACTCCGGCGGGAGCGGCGTAGTTTGCGACCGTCGTTGTCGTTTTTGGTGCCTGCCAAGCAGGGGAGTCACTCCTTGACTCCAAGGGAGATTCTTCTGTCTTCCAAAGGTAGTGGAACGTCGAAGGGCCAGGATTCTTCTGTAGAGTGTCGTCCAGGGGTTATCTGCTTTGCAATGGCAAGGTTCCCCCTCTTAAACTAAAAAGAGGGGATGGACTAGCTCTATGACCCCACCTATGGGAGGGTCAAGGGAGGGGGTGGCTACACCCACTTCCCTTTGTCCAGTTTCGTGCCAGAGCAGGGGCAGGTAGCCCCTGAGCTGGTTTGAACTGGCATATGCACAGAGGAGCCTTCTGCTCCCCCAGTGCAGGACTTCAAAGCACTCTAAGAGTGCACCCACCCAGCCCCAATACACTAAACCCTGTCTGGAAGGTGGTTACACCTCCCTGTGACAGGATGCCTATTGTTGGGCTTCCTCCACTGCGAGTTTCGGTCATCAGCAGGAGGGCAGCCCAGTGTCTGTGACTGGTGGCATCCATTTTGTGATGCCAGGGCTCTTTAGGATTCTACCGCGTTTCCACAGCAGGTACATGTCTTATCCCTCTAGAAGGGTGGAATGCTACCCCCGCCGCCAAGATTGGCGGGGGGTAGTATTCCAAGATGTTTGACACCAAACACGACATGTTTTGATGCAGCCATTCCAAAGTTAGCATTTACCGCGAGGATATAATGCACTTAAGAGTATATGGTTTAACCGCATCCACAAACAGCACCAGAGAATGGACTCTGAGAACTGCAGAGGGGCCCTGCTCATGCAGAGGCACCCCCTCACATAGAAGCCAAGCACCCTGCCCTCAGGATTGATAGGGCCTGCCTTAGGGGTGACTGATAGGTTTATATGTGTGTGCAGGAGAGATATAGGAAACCTATATCTCAGTGAGGGGTGCTAGCACCACCTCACCCAGGCTGCAGTAGCAGGCCTGTGGTGTCAGATTTAGACTGCTTCCCAGGGGTGGCATAACATATGCTGCAGCCCCTGGGAGGCCTGTGAAGTACCTATGCCCTTGGCACCTAAGGTACCATATACTAGGGACTCATAAGGCACCACAGTATCCAATCACTAGTGCACCTAGAGTGCACTCCATGTCATTTAGAGAGAGAGCAGATAGACTGGGGCCCTGAATAGCAGGGTCCCAGTCCAACTAAGTCATAAACCAGCAAAACACCATAAAAAAGTGGGGGCAACCATATAGTCAGATTCCACCTTCCTACATAACCCCCCCCAAACGAAAGGAGATAAGGCTAACCTTGACCAGTTGAGCCTATATTGACTAAGGGGTCGATTCCGATTCGGGCCGGAAATTTCTCCGACCGAGCCGGACCCGGAGAGATTTCCGACCGAATCGGACCCGTGCAGTCCGACCGAACGAGTACGATGCGGCCGTATGTTATCGGACACGAGTCGGTCGGACTCCCATTGAACTCAATGGGAGCCGGTCGTACAACGCGTACGCGGGCTCCCATTGCCTCAATGGGTGCGAGGCGGACAAGGGCGCCCCTACAGCGGGTACGCCGCGAGCGCTTCGCGGCGTACACGCACAGGTAGGGGGACCCTTGGGTCCCCCTGTGTGCGCCTCGCGCGGCTACGCGTACAGGGGGGTCCGACACGGACCCCCAAAGTACGGCTCCGACAGCTCTTACGAGCCGGAGTGCGCGGCTCGGTCGGACTGCTCGCGGCGCGCATCGTACTTACCCGGCCGGGAAACGTCTCCATTGCGCGGTGCGAATCGGGTCCGACCGAGTCGGTCGGGAGCGGTTCGAGTCCGAGCGAGTCGGTCGGAGTTGTCGGGACGCCCGGACGAGTCGGTCGGCGAATTCGCATCGTACTCGCTCGGCCGGACCCGCGTACGGTTCGGTCGGGAAACAGGCTTTCGCATGGCTTTTTTCCCGACCGAATGGTATTGGGTGCGCCTCCGACCGAGATCGGAATCGGCCCCTAAGTGGCCATATAAGGAAGCACCTGCACTAGCATGGTTGCCCCCTATGTTATGGTCCACTAAGCAATCCCTCGCCCTAAGGGTATGAGAGGGTCTCCACCATGGGGAATCACTACCTCTGGTGTGCTTAGGTAAAGTACAAGGCCGGTGAGGTGTCTGAGTAGGGAAGTGAGGCCCTAGGAATGTTGGCCTCAGCTTCCTCAGATCACTGGTCACCATGTATGCCTGTCTTTCCATGACTGAGTTGCACTTTGCTCTAAGGGTCAACCTTTGGCTGCCTACAGCTGGGGGTTGGGTCCCTTTGGATGGAACACTGGAGGGACATGGCAGGTTTGGAACCTTCTGGTCCCAGGTTTGCCCTTGCCTACCAGAGTCCTTCTGGGGAGGTCCCTACATAAAGGTATGGGGGATCCCTCAGTGTGTAGAGGAATTTTCACCTGGCTAGGGCTACTAGACTGGGTGCCCCTAATCTGCTGATGGGGGGCTTCCTCTGGACAGGGGGCCCGGGGGGTCCACTGACCTCCCTGACCTCTGCAGCCCTGGGCTGACTGAGGCAGGGTAGAGAGGGGCAGGTTACCTGCTCCAGACTGGGTACCACCTTGGAAGGGTCCTCTGCCATCAGGGGTGTGGCCAGGCCAGGCCTGACTACCTCTGTGGCAGTTCCTTCACTAGGGGTAGGGTCAGTTCCCTGAGGAGGCTGACCCTTACCTACTGTCTGGGGGAAGAAGACTTTTCTTCAACCCTTGTGCTCTCTTTCGGGGGAGAGTGGGCCATTCTTTCAGGCTCCATCTCTCCAAATTCTTGGGCTGGGGCTGTGGCCATCACAGCCCCACTAACCTTTGCAGGGACGCCCAACATCCTAAGATGGGTTTGGTGTTCAACTTCAGCCCAGGCTGAAATTTCCAAATCATTGCCCATCAGGCAATCTACAGGTAGGGTTGGGGACACTGCCACTCTTTTTGGGCCTGTGACCCCCTCCCAGCTGAGATTGACTATGGCCATGGGGTGATCTGTTCTGACACCATCAATGTTGGTCACCTGGTATTTAAACTCAGGTAAAAGCTGGTGAGGGGGGACTAGTTTCCCTGCCACCATGGTGACACTAGCCCCTGTGTCCCTAAATGCCACAGCTTTCTGACCATTAATCATTGGCTCCAGTCTGTACCTGCCCAATGCTATGGGACCCATGGTAAAGGTGGCATATCCTACACCACCATCAGAATCTGAGGAGTCTGTTGAGGGGGTCCTGTCTAAACTAGGGCCCACCTCTGTTCCTCTTGCAAAAGCACCTAACTTTTTGGGTGCACTACTCCCAACTGGAGGATTACTACTGGTAGTACCAGGAGGGGTGGTAGTAGTTGTTGGAGGAACATTTTCTTTATTGCCATTCCTGGGACAACTGGGATCAGATTTCCAGTGCCCAGGCTTTTTACAGACATGGCAATAGGGTTTCTTTTCAGGAGAGGAAGGAGTTTGGGACCCACCCCCAGAAGAGGAATTTTGGGGCCCTGTAGTGGACTTATCCTTGGATTTATCCCCACCTTTCTCTTGGGACTTGGTAGAATCTTTCTTGTGGTCACCACCCTGATTCTTAGGCCTTACTCTGGTTCTGACCCATTTGTCTGCCTTCTTTCCCAATTCTTGGGGAGAGGTCAGATCAGAGTCCACCAGGTACTGGTGTAAAAGCTGGTTTTGACAATTATTAAGGATCTGTTCTCTCATCATTAGATTATAAAATCCTTTGAAATCAGTAACCCTACTGCCAACCAGCCAACCCTCCAGAGCCTTGGATGCACAATCTACAAAGTCTGTCCAGTCCTGAGTCTGTGCCTTCTGGGTATCTCTGAACTTCAACCTGTACTCTTCAGTGGTTAAGCCAAACCCATCTATCAGTGCACTCTTCAGGACCTCATAATTATCAGCATCCTCTTCTCTAACAGTGAGGAGCTTGTCTCTACCTTTATCTGAAAAGGAGAGCCACAAGATTGCTGCCCACTGCTTTTGGGGGACCTGCTGTACTCTACAGGCCCTCTCCATAGCAGTTATCCACTTGTGGATATCATCCCCACTCTGGTAGGGAGGAACAACCTTGCTCAGGTTCCTATGGTCAGGGACATATTCTCTGCCTCTAGGGACACTGTTGCTGCCACCAGGGGTTCTAAACCCTCCCTTCTGGAAGCTCTCTGGATCTCCAGGGCTTCTCTATCCAGTGCCAACTGCTTGGTTCTGAGGGCCACTTTGGCTTCCTCATACTGGAGCAGTTTGCACCTTCTCTCAGAGGAGGTCTCTCTTAAGTTAAAGTATGAGCTCCTCTCTTGGACAAATTCTCTGCCAGAGTGATAAGAGTGCTCAGATTCCCTGGAAGGGGATCTGTGCCTCTCATCCACTCTGCCAGTTCTCTTAGGGAGAACTCCTCTGTCCTGTTCAGGCTCCTTGAAGCCTGGCCCTTCAACCACAGAGTCTTGGTCATTCGGATTGTCCTCATCTGACCCAGATACTATGATTGACCCACCCACTGATTCAGACCCCTTAGCTCCTAGAGCCAATCTAAGGTCATCTGCTGTCAGCAGATCTATCAGGTGTAGTGTTGAGGGACTCTGTCCTAGTCTCAGGTGTCTGTCAACACACATGGCTCTCAAGTCAGAGAAAGCCATGTCCTTATACTGAGGCTGAGTGGATCCACTGGGTCCACCCTTTAAGGACATTCTAGTGTTGTGCAGTGTTGTACTACCTACACTAGTTTGTGGCCTACTGATCCTAGCTTGAGCTGTGGAAAGGGTGTGCTATCCCTTGGCACACAGCTCTAAGTTCAGTAGAACTTATTGATACTAAGCTTGACTTTATATGTACCTTGAGTACCTATAATGGTTTTCAGTTAGTAATTCAAATAGAGATTTTCTGGTAAAACAATGGCAAGCTGGAATCCCACACGCTGCCCACCAATGTGAGAAGTTGGCCTGGTATATGCTGTTCACTAATTAAAGTGGACACCTTGCACCAGGGCAAATCGACTCTTATGGTAGATAGGTTTAAGACAACCTTTTAAAGAAAGCTATCCTAGTGGTAGCTGTGGAGAGCAGCCTTCAGGCTAAGTCTCGGAGGAATGTAAAGCAGCTTGTTTTACCATATAATCTCTTGAATCACCAAATGAAAAGACACCACACAGGTATATATATCAAATATATATGTATTTATTTCTAAATAACTCTCTACTAATCTCTTTATGAGATTAGAAGACAAACATATGCACAAATCAACGTTTCACAATAAGTTAAGCACAAAATATGGCTGGGGCCCTAGGGGCGTACCAGACCATATACTAAGTAAGAGACTTAGACACAACGACTTGCAGGGAGACAAGGCCTAGGGCCTTCAGAAGTGCTGGGGCCTCACGAAACCACCCAAGGCAGGTAAGTAAAGGACCCACGGGGGACGCGTGCAGTGTGGATACACAGGCGCGAATCGCCGTTAACTTCAATGGGGCAAGTCGCGGTTGGAAATAAAGAGTTTTAGGATACTTCGGGAGAACCTACAAGCAAGTCACTTACAGGGTAAGTAGTTCTAGGGCCCACACCCACAGGAGCACCGTAGTGCTGGAGTTACCTCACCCAGGGAAGCCGGGTGCACAGGTGTCCTTTGGTGTCGGGTCGCGGCGTCGTTTTCAATGGCGAACAAAGAAGACTTGCTGCTTGCGGGAGCTGGAGAAGTGTCCGGTGGAATCCAAGCCTGGATTCTGAAGAAGGATGACCTGAAAGCAGAGGGGACAGTGTTCAAAGTCACTTGGCAGTGACCCGGGGCAAGGAAGATGGATGCCCACCGTCGTCGGTCGCTTCAGGTCGGTTGCAGGTGCCTTGACTCTTCAGCCACGTGGTCCAGGAGGCGTCGACGACGACCAGGAGCTGGATTCGGTGTGTCCCTCGACGTCTGCAGCTGACTGCGGTGTCGGCAACTCGATCGGAGCCAACAAGCCTTGGCAGCCGCAAGTCTCGGGGAGATGAAGAAAAGTCGATGGCGCAGACCAGCAAGGTCTGTGGAACTCACCCAGCGAGGGTAAGTCAGGGCAGGCCTGGAGCAACCAGGGGAGCCCTTCGGTTTCTTTAAGAAGTCTTCTGGGGACCCACAAGCCAGCGGGCAAGGGATCGCGAAGACACCTCGGGCGGAATCACTCAACAGGGGCCCACGGTCACTCGGGACGGTGTAGGCCTCTGATCTTCGGAGGGATCCCTGCTGGAGGTCGGGACCACACGTGGTCCAAAGCACAAGTTCGTAGAACGTTGTGAAGGGGTTGCACTCGACAATAGTGCACGGTACCCAGGGGTCGCGGTTCCTCGTTACTCGTGGGGTCCACTTGCCTCAGCTTCGCTGGGGACTCACGATGGCCTGGGAGAGGTCAGGAAATCCACTTCTTGGGCTGCAGGGACCTCGGACTCCGGCGGGAGCGGCGTAGTTTGCGACCGTCGTTGTCGTTTTTGGTGCCTGCCAAGCAGGGAGTCACTCCTTGACTCCAAGGGAGATTCTTCTGTCTTCCAAAGGTAGTGGAACGTCGAAGGGCCAGGATTCTTCTGTAGAGTGTCGTCCAGGGGTTATCTGCTTTGCAATGGCAAGGTTCCCCCTCTTAAACTAAAAGAGGGGATGGACTAGCTCTATGACCCCACCTATGGGAGGGTCAAGGGAGGGGTGGCTACACCCACTTCCCTTTGTCCAGTTTCGTGCCAGAGCAGGGGCAGGTAGCCCCTGAGCTGGTTTGAACTGGCATATGCACAGAGGAGCCTTCTGCTCCTCCAGTGCAGGACTTCAAAGCACTCTAAGAGTGCACCCACCCAGCCCCAATACACTAAACCCTGTCTGGAAGGTGGTTACACCTCCCTGTGACAGGATGCCTATTGTTGGGCTTCCTCCACTGCGAGTTTCGGTCATCAGCAGGAGGGCAGCCCAGTGTCTGTGACTGGTGGCATCCATTTTGTGATGCCAGGGCTCTTTAGGATTCTACCGCGTTTCCACAGCAGGTACATGTCTTATCCCTCTAGAAGGGTGGAATGCTACCCCCGCCGCCAAGATTGGCGGGGGGTAGTATTCCAAGATGTTTGACACCAAACACGACATGTTTTGATGCAGCCATTCCAAAGTTAGCATTTACCGCGAGGATATAATGCACTTAAGAGTATATGGTTTAACCGCATCCACAAACAGCACCAGAGAATGGACTCTGAGAACTGCAGAGGGCCCTGCTCATGCAGAGGCACCCCCTCACATAGAAGCCAAGCACCCTGCCCTCAGGATTGATAGGGCCTGCCTTAGGGGTGACTGATAGGTTTATATGTGTGTGCAGGAGAGATATAGGAAACCTATATCTCAGTGAGGGGTGCTAGCACCACCTCACCCAGGCTGCAGTAGCAGGCCTGTGGTGTCAGATTTAGACTGCTTCCCAGGGGTGGCATAACATATGCTGCAGCCCCTGGGAGGCCTGTGAAGTACCTATGCCCTTGGCACCTAAGGTACCATATACTAGGGACTCATAAGGCACCACAGTATCCAATCACTAGTGCACCTAGAGTGCACTCCATGTCATTTAGAGAGAGAGCAGATAGACTGGGGCCCTGAATAGCAGGGTCCCAGTCCAACTAAGTCATAAACCAGCAAAACACCATAAAAAAAGTGGGGGCAACCATATAGTCAGATTCCACCTTCCTACAGTCCCTGAAACCTGTGGTTTTTTCAGTGAATTTCAAAGGTTTTTTAAATGCTAATTTCTAACTATAACGTCCCTGAAACCTATGGTTTTTTCAGTGAATTTCAAAGGTTTTTTAAATGCTAATTTCTAACTATAACATCCCTGAAACCTATGGTTTAGAATTTCAAAGGTTTTTTAAATGCTAATTTCTGACTATAACGTCCCTGAAACCTATGGTTTTTTCAGTGAATTTCAAAGGTTTTTAAATGCTAATTTCTAACTATGCCTACAGAGGTAGGACATGTGCAGAAAAGAGGAAAGAAAGGCGCAGAAAGAAGCAAGAGAAATGCAGGAAGAGGCAACAGAAGTCCAGAAAGACGAAGAAAGGTGCAGAAAGAAGCAAGAGATATGCAGAAAGAACCAACAGAGGTGCAGAAAGAGGCCTTGTTGCAAAGTCATCCTGTGCCCCTAACTTTTTGCTGACTGGTACTGGTGGTAACTAACTCTGACTAACAAGGCCCGGAGCCAGTGATATGCTGAAAGACACTTAGAATACAGTGAAAACACCTACATACACTAGGGTACACTATGGGTTGGGGTACCCCTGTGATTGGCATGACCTCCCCTGTAAGGCCCTAGTACATAATAGGGCAGGGGGATTAAAACTACCTCAAAGTCAGAGGTGCAGAAAGAAGCAAGAGCACTGCAGAAAGAACCAACAGAGGTGCAGAAAGAGGCAGGAGGGGTACAGAAAAAGATAGGAGAGGTGCACAAAGAGGCGAGAGAGGTACAGAAAGAGGCAGGAGGGGTGCAGAAAGAAGGAAGAGAAGTGCAGAAAGAAGCAACAGAGGGGCTGAAAGAGGCACGAAGGGTGCAGAAAGAGCAAGAGAATTGCTGAAAGAAGCTACAGAGGTGTGAAAAGAAACAAGAGAAGTGTAGAAAGAGACAAGTGAGGTGCAGAAAGAGGCAAGAGAGTTGCAGAAAATGACAAGACAACAGCAGAAAGAGGCAAGAGGGATACAAAAAAGAGAAGAAGGGTGCAGAAAGAAGCAAGAGAAATACAGAAAGAAGGAAGAGAGGTGCAGAAAGAGAGAAGACGAGTGCAGAAAGAGACAACAGGGGTGCAGAAAGAGACAACAGGGGTGCAGAAAGAGACAACAGGGGTGCAGAAAGAAGCAAGAGAGGTGCAGAAAGAGGCAATAGAAGTGCAGAAAGAGCAGAGAGAAGTGCAGAAAGAAGCAAAAGAGGTGCACAAAGAGGCAAGAGGGGTGCAGAAAGAGGCAAGAGCAGTGCAGAAAGAACCAAGAGATGTGCAGAATGAGGCAAGAGAGGTGCAGAAAGAGGCAAACGATGTGCAGAAAAAGGAAGAAGGGTGCAGAAAGAAGCAAGAGAAGTGCAGAAAGAGGCAAGTGAGGTGCAGAAGGAGGCAAGAGAACTGGAGAAAGAGGCAAGAGAGTTGCAGAAACAGGCAAAATCGGTGCAGAAAGAGGGAACAGGTGTGCAAAGAGAGGCAAGAGAGGTGCAGAAAGAGGGAAGAGTGATACAGAAAGAGGCAAGAGGGATGCAGAAATTTGCAACAGTGGTGCAAGAAGAAGCAAGAGCAGTGCAGAAAGAACCAACAGAGGTGCAGAAAGAGGCAAGAGGGGTACAGAAAGAGGAACGAAAAGTGCAGAAAGAAGAAAAAGAGGTGCAGAAAGAGGCAAGAGAACTGCAGAAAAGGCAAGAGAGGTGCAGAAAGAGGCAGGAGAGGTGCACAAAGAGGCAAAAGGGGTACAGAAAGAGGCAAGAGGGTTGCAGAAAAAAGCAAGAGAAGTACAGAAAGAAGCAACAGAGGTGCTTAAAGAGGCAAGAGGGGTGCAGAAAGAGGCAAGAGAAGTGCAGAAAGAAGCAACAGAGGTGCCGAAAGAGGCAAGAGAGTTGCAGAAACAGGCAAGAAAGGTACAGAAAGAGGAAACAGGGGTGCAGAAAGATGTTAGAGGGATACAGAAATTTGCAAGAGAGATGCAGAAAAAAGCTAGAGCAGTGCAGAAAGAAGCAAGAGAAGTGCAGAAAGAAGCAAGAAAGATGGAGAAATAAGGAAGAGGGGTGCAGAAAGAGGCATGAGGGATGCAGAAATATACAAAAGAGGTGCAGAAAGAAGAAAGAGCAGTGCAGAAAGAACAAACAGAGGTGCAAAAAGAGGCAAGAGGGGTGCAGAAATAGATAGGAGAGGTGCACAAAGAGGCAAGAGAGGTATAGAAAGAGGCAAGATAAGTGTAGAAAGAGGCAAGAGAAGTGCAGAAAGAGGCACTTGAGGTGCAGAAAGAGGCAAGAGAGGTACAGAAAGAGGCTCGAGAAGTGCAGAAAGAGGTAAGAGAAGTGCAGAAAGAGGCAAGAGAGGTGCAGAAGGAAGAGAGTGAGGTGCAGAAAGAGGCAAGTGAGGTACAGAAAGAGGGAAGTGCAGAAACAGGCAAGAGAAATGCACAAAGAGGCAAGAGAGGAGCAGAAAGAGGCAAGAGAGGTGTAGAAAGAAGCAAGAGAAGTGCAGAAAGAGGCAAGTGAGGTACAGAAAGAGGCAAAAGAGGTGCAGAAAGAGGCAAGAGAGGTGCAGAAAGAGGCAAGAGATCTGCAGAAAAAAGCAACAGAGGTGCTGAAAGAGGCAAGTGAGGTGCAGAAAGGAGCAAGAGAAGTGCAGAAAGGCAAGTGAAGTGCGGAAAGAAGACAGTGAGGTGCAGAAAGAGGAAGAAAGGTGCAGAAAGAAGCAAGAGAAATGCAGAAAGAGGCAAGAGAGGCACAGGAAGAAGAGAGGTTTGTGCACCATTAGTACCAATTTAACACCCACATTTAGCAATAAGTAACACATGACCATTCCAGCTTTGCAAAGGGCCTTCCACCACGCTGTAACACGTGACGCTGCATTTTTGGGAACATTTGAGCCGTTTGAGCTAGGCTTTGTTGTTCAAATCTGCAGATTAGGCAGCAGATGATGGAATATTTGGCAAATGCGGAAAATGTTTAATTATGTGAAAATTGGTGCAGCCGAACAGTCACATAATTCCAGTGGCCCTGCTCATACCTCCGACTAGGTCCAGAAGTGCTCCTCAGTGGTTCCTGTTTTTTGTGTCTCATTGAGTTTATAGTTTAGCTTCTATGGAAACGAGGAAGACTAAACCTGAGGTTACCACTCCACAACACAGACTACAATACCACATAATTACTCTCCAAAACACATAATCCCACTCCACATAATTCCTATACACTAAATACCACAAACTTTCTATTCACATAATTTCACTGCACAACATACCACATAATTCCACTACACACAACGTACATCCACTCTACACCAAAAAACATTAGTAAAAATCTTTTAAATTTATAACGCCAATAGCTCTAACTCTCGCAAATGCGAGACCTATTACATCACAAATGCTTCTTTAACTGGTAGTCGCGTTTGCAGAGTGGTGCAGAACGGGTGCTGGGCCTCCGACCAGCGCTCAGTAATTCCGCTGCGTAGGACTTACAGGAGGTACCAGGAGGGCTTCTTGACCCCCAAAGTCCCTCAGGATTGAAGTGGACTTCATCTCCCAGCCAGTACTGTGCCAGGAGGCACGTTTGCAGAGTGGTGGAGAAAGGGGGCGTGGCCTCCGAAGACCTCTTAGCAATCCCACTGTGTGGGACTTACTGGATATAACAGGAGGGGTAGTTGTCTCCCAAGGACATCCATGGGGGCCAACTACCCCTCCTATTACCTCCAGTAAGTCCCACACAGCAGGATTGCTAAGTTTTCATAGCAGGCCACGCCCTCTTTGCCCACCACTCTGCAAATGCGCTCCCTGGCGCGCTGTTGGATGGGGATTGAAGTCCCCTTCGCTGCTGGAGGTCCTTAGGGGCCAACTAGCCTACCTCTTACCTCCAGTAAGCCCCACACAGTGGGATTGCTAAGAGGTGGACACAGGCCACGCCCCCTTTCTCCATCACTCTGCAAACGCAACTCCTGGCGCGCTCTTGGTTGGGGGATGAAGTCCCCTTTCCTCCTGTGGGTCCCTGGTGTGAGAAGTTGGCCTGGTATATGCTGTCCACTAATTATAGTGGGCACCCTGCACCAGTCCAAACAACCCCTTATTGGAGATAGGTTAAAGACAACCTTATTGAAAGCTATCCTAGTGGTAGCTATGGAGAGCAGCCTTCAGGCTAAGTCTTGAAGGAATGTAAAGCAGCTTGTTTTACCAGTCTATAATCTCTTGAGTGATCAAATGAAAGAGCACCACACCAGGTATATATTCAAAATATATGTATTTATTGCTAAACACACCCCTCTAATCTCTTTATGAGGCTAGAGTTCGAAGTACATAAGTTAGAAGTTATTTAAACACAGTAATAGCACAAATACACGTTTGGGCCCTAGGGGCGTACCAAACCATATACCAATAAAGTGGTATAAGAACCACGACTGAACTAGACACTAGGCCTAGAGCCTCTAGAAGTGCTTGGACCACAAGGAACCACCCAAGGTAGTGACACAGGGGACCCACGGGAGACGCGTGCAGTGTAAATACACAACCGCGATACGCCGTTGACTTCTATGGAGAAAGTCGTGATCGGGAAATTAGAGAAAGGGACACTTAAAAGAGGACTTGGACCAAACCCTTTGAGATCTAGGACTTTGAAGAGTCTCTACCCACGGGAGCACCGGAGTACTCGTGTTACCTCACCCAGGGAAGCCGGGTGCATAGGTGCCTTTCGGGGTCGGGTTTCGTCGTCGATTCGAATGGCGATCTGCTGCAAAGTGCTGCTGGCGACCAAGAGAAAAGTGTCCGGGTGGATCCAAGAGTGGATCGGAGTTCTGAAGAACCTGAAAGCAGAGGGGACAGAGTCTGGGTCACTAGCCAGTGACCAGGAAGGCGATGGACAGATGCCCACCGATGTCGAGTGCTTCAGGTGCGTTGACAGTTGTCTTGTCTCTTCAGCCACGAGGTCCAGGAGGCGTTGTCGGTGACTAGGAGCAGGATTCGGGCTGGTACACGATGTCTGTCGAGTGCTGAGGTGTCGGCGACCGGATTGGACCTAACAAGCCTTGGCAACGGCAAGTCTTGGTGAAGATGT